>LPNX010563829.1:230691-309399 GCA_001517045.1 Pseudotsuga menziesii
TACTTGACTTGAGCATCCATAATAAGAGTATATTAGTATATTCCCTATAAAGAATAAAGCCTTTTATTTATAAATTCATAATACATTTCATACCTTTCCCTATATACATTTGGTGTATATATAATACACAAAGTGATAGGTCACGTCCCCTTAGGAATAGAGTGCAACCATTAATAATTAAATTAAAATATTATATAGGATGTTGAAATACATAAATACTTATTACAATCTATAATTGATTAATTATTATTACTATTAATATACGTTAGGTATTTTACAGATGATAAGTGTCATCCATGCAGATAAAACTTATTTTAATAATAAGGAAAATGGGCTTATAAGAGGAGGGGCGAAGGACTTCATGGGGGGGTCTTTTTTCTTCTCCCTTTGGGGCATTTGGTGGGGGTTTATGGAGGTCAAATTAGTCTATTTTATGATATTTTATTGTCGAAGGAGGAGGGTGATAGGATTTTCCTTCTATGGTAAGGAGGTATTTGTATAGCATAGTTTTACTGATTTAGGGCTTGAGGACTCTCAGATTTGCACTGAGGGGTTGGTTGGGAGCAGAGTGGTCACCCCACATGTGGTTCCCTTATTTGTTTCTCATGTTGGGCATATTACTCGCTTCAATGGCATCGTTGTAAGTCTAAAATTGGGTTCAGGTACATCTTCCTCTAATTTTTCCCATTCTACTTAAATTTATTGTTACCGTTGCAAATTACCATTGTTATGAATTTAAACTAAAGAAAATGTATATTACTCTTATATGTTAAATATACCCCTTAATTTGAATTTACGGTGGTATAGGTTACCATTCTATTTTTTGGTTAGAAGTCATGGGTTCATCTAATGAAGAAGTAAATTCAATTTCTATAGCATCATCGTCTTGTTCACATGCTTCTTCTTGTTATATTGGAAAATATTATGGAAATGCCCCAATGTCAATGAAGAGTTTCATTTTTTATCTAATATTGATTGTAATGTAAGAAATGTGATTAATCATGTTGATGAAGAACTTCCTTATTTTGAATATTTTGAAGTCACCACTGATAAAGAGGAATAATGTGATGGCGATCATTATTCTCAATCAATTATTGATAATATCAATAATCTTTCTCCAAGTGATGATTTTGATTATAGTTTAAGTGGAGAAATAAAAGTTGTAGATGAATATGGTGTAGATTTTCCTTCAAGTGAGGATTTTAATGGAGCCAATCAAGAAGATGAAATTTTTCCTCCAAGTAGAAATTTTAAAGGCGTTGATGAAGAAGAGGAAGATTTTCCTCCAAGTGGGGATTTTAAAGTCATTGATGAAGAAGAGGAATATTTTATTCCAAGTGAGGATTTAAAATGCATTGATGAGGATGATGAAGACTCTCTCCCAAGTGGGGATTCTAAATACGTTGATGGGGATGATGACGATTTTCCTCCAATAGAGGATTTTAAAGGAACCACTGATGATTTCGGAGGTGATGAAGGAACCTATAATGATGATAATGATTTTTCTCTAATTCAATATTTTAAAGGTATCGATGATGATAATATTGATGAAGATTTTTCTTCATGTGGAGAATTTAGTGGCACCAAGAGTATTAATGATTACGTTGATTTATCCTCAAGTGAAGAACTTCATGGTGGATCCATTGAAATTGTTGATGAGGATAATTATTTTCCTACTGAGTTTGATGTTCCTCTTAGTGATGATATTTTCAATGAGTATTATGATGGGAATAGTAAAGAAGATGATATTCCTCCTTAAGATGATGATATTCCTACTAATGAGGATGTTGTTATTCCCATAAAAATAATGGAGGAAATGCAAAGAAGTAGTGTTGTTGTGAGAAAAACGAGGAGTATGACTATATCGTTTTATATCAATCTAAAACATTCCAGTTATATAAGGTCCAAGAAATAATTTCTCACAAGTTCAAGTTCTATTATTGATTTTATTTCTAGTGAGTGTTTCCAAAAGGATTGTTTAAAAGGTATACACCACAATTATTCCTTAGACAAAAGGAACAAATACTTTTCAATAAACAAAAATATGAAAAATTCATATATAGTGAGGTGCATGATATGTACAAAGATAGTTATGATTATCACATTAGAAATAGTTTTCTTTGATTAAAGTCATTTACTCAATTGGTAGCATTCTTCTATCAAGAATTAAAACAAGAATAGAAAATGATCCTACATCATTTATTCTGAATAATTCCATGGATGAGACAATGGGTCATTAACAAACATTGCAATGTCATGAATGTGTGACTTATTTTCCAAGCATGGAGAGAGTATGCCATACAAAGATGCAGTACACATTCTTGATAATTTCACAAGGAAAGAAATCTACAATTGTTATTGAGAATATGTTGAAGGTACCGAAGGAAATAGAAATTTCATAAGATATGCCTATTTTACAAGAATATGGAAAAAATAGTTTGACAATGTCTACATTCCTAAGAGGTCAAGGATGGGGGTTTGTAGTACGTGTACTTCTCTTAAATAAAGAAACAATAAAAAGAGTTATTTATCTACGAAATCATTTGTTAGAACTGGATAATTATCAATTATGAAAACATGTTATCAATATTATATTTTATGTTATTTGTAAATGTTATTATCAAATCACTTCAAATTCATCACAATAAACAATCAAAATGAACAAAAAAAAGTTGCACAAAAATCACAAGAAGTGTTATGATTATCACATGAATATCTAGGTTTGATAATTGATGGCATGGATCAGAAAATTAAAAATAAAAACACTATTTCCACCTTTTGTCCATACACCAAAGAATTTAAGAGAGAAAAGTTTTATTCAATTTTACTTGGTTCGTTGTATGGTTTTTAATGGTCTAATGTCTCCAAAGGTTTACTTTATAGCTACAAATATTCATAATGATTCCAATATTACCATCATCATAGTTCTCCATTTTCTTACTCATTGGTTTGGTAATATTCCTCAAGTTCTATATTTGCAATTGGACAATACCATCCGGGTTAAACAAAACAAAAAAAAAATTGTGTTTGGTTATCTAAACATACTTGTTGAATTGGGAATTTTTCAAAAAGTAAAAGTTGGTTTCCTTATTCTTGGTTATATGCATGACGATGTTGAGCAAATTTTCAGTTTTTTAATAGTAACATTAAGGAGGAAGAATGTTGGGATCCTACCATTATTAATTGAAACTATTAGAAAAGCACATAGTCCATAGCATGTTTTTCACACATTGGAAGAAACTAATGACATAAGAAAAGTGCATTGAACAACTTAATGTCATTAGCTTCCAAAATCAATCTTGTATTACAAATATTGATGGAAAAACACTAGTATGGGGCAAGCAATACTCAACTAGTGAAAAATGGGGGGCTTCACGAGGTTTATCATTTCTGAAAATCATCTGAAATCATGAAATGTATGCTTCAAAGTGATTGTTATTGCAATCAACTGTCGAGATTCATAATGCACATCGACATAATAGAGGTGTAGATTTTTCATAATGATTGAAAGAAATAAAAAATTCTATCAAAGATACATATGAGTACTTTGATTTTGTTGATACAATTTGGTGGGATTCTTTTTTCATTGAGCAAAGCGACATAATTTCAAACTCAACAAATGGAGATATATTTTTGAAGACTCCATTTACTTGGCCACAAATTATGTTAAATGAACTCGATGAAAGAAATGTTGTTAAACAACATGAACCTCAATGTGTTATTAAGTCTTATCAAACAAATAAAAGGGAAATGTGCATTGGGTGTATAAGACCATGTGCATAGAGGGAAGCCATGGAATATGTTTACAAGGGGTCAGTACAAGATATCAACAAGGGTTGCATAATTGTAGTTTTGGTTACACAGGATCCATGTGGTTATCCATTTTGGATTGAAAAAGTTATGAAGGTCAATAAAGAAAATTAAGAACTTATATCAGTTGAGGTACATTGGTATGCAAAAGATACACGCCAATTTCATGGTATGTATAAGTCAGAGATCATGGTCAAGAAACAAATTTACAAAAAGGGAAAAAGAAAGGGTCAAAATATAAATCATCATTGTATTCTCATCCTAAAATTAAAGGATGTTTGCATACAAGTTTATGAATTCTACTTGTCAAATAAAGGTACTCTTCAATCCAATATTATAGATATTATCGAGAGGTTTCCGAAAAAAAATAGTTGCAAGATGGGAATATGCTAAACCAAGTTGTAGATATATAAGGAATACGACATTTGAAATGTTAGGCATACATGAGGACATAGATGGTGCACTCATTAATAATGGAGAAGAATATGGGTCATTTACATCTTCATCTAGTCATTCATCTAAAGATAATGTTGATTCTAATGGCGTGTTAGAATCCATGAGTTAATTTGAATAATTGTATGAAACATTTTGTATATATATTATGAATATAATGTATGTATAGCAACTCTAAAGGAGTGTTTGAATTTATACATGAATCATTTCTATGTTCTATATACTAATATCTTATTTGATTATGGATAATATCATAATTTATTCAATTTGAATATGAACAATGCAACAATATTTTTATTAAATAATTTGTGTTTATTTCAATGTATTTTGTATTGTGTTTTTTAATAAAGTAAATAAAATACATTTTTTTAATTATCAGGTAATGTCATCATGACATTATCTAATATATGGTGCTTGAAGTCACAAATTAACCTTAAATGAGTGGGAATTTAAGATAGATTTTATGATTTTTACAGTACCATAGTATTGAATTTTTGGACCATGGTTTCAAAACATTTTCAATTTTAACTCATCACCCCCACTAAAAAAAGGGGGAGTAACACATTTTTTCGATTTGGGGTCATTTTTAATTTTATTGTTGCAATAGTAGAAGTTGTTAAGGTCATGGCTATATTAAACTTGAAACAAAAGCAAAGGTTCTAATGGTTGCATTACTTTTCAATTTAGAGGTGGATTTTAAATTATTTCTCTAGAAATGATATTGATTGTTGAGTCCATAGTTTCAAAAAAAATGTAATTTTAACCATTGAAAAATAATTGTGCTACCGGTAGCATTATTTTTTGATTCACGGATTGATTTTAAGCATTTTGTTAGTAATAATAGTAATTGTGAAGGCCATGGTTTCAAAAATGTTGCAATTTTAAGCTCGAAAAAACAAAAATAACAACAACAAACAAACAAACAAAGGTTCTAATGGTAGTACTATTTTTGGATTTATAAGTTGATTTTTGGTTTTTTCTAGCAATGATATTGATTGTTAAGTCCATGGTTTCAATCAAGTTGAAATTTTAAGCCTTGAAATAAAAGTGAACAAAAAACTGTGCTACGAGTAGCATTAGTTTTCAATTCAAGGATTGATTTTGATGTTGTTGTTAGCGACAATTGGGGTTTTTAAGGTCACGATGGTCGTGTGTTTAACCCCGTAAAAAAAGGTTTCTACCTGTAGAAATAACATTTGATTTCAGGGTTGTTTTTGGTGCAAAAATGTGAGTCTTATGGATAGAGTTTACTTTGAGTTTAAAGTTCTCATCTATATAATCTGTTCACCTCACCAAGCTCCATCATTTAATCTCACTTTGGTGTGTTTTGTCTCACCTATGACCTGTGTTTTGAGATCAACATTTTATGCATGGATCAAACGAGAAGAAAATGATAGGGACTTCTTTCGCTAGTCCATTGGTGTAACACATATCTTAGCAAAACTCGATCAAAAAATTGTAACGTTTAACTTGGTGCAAGTTAATGCCTTTACAAAAATGTATGAATTCATTCCTATATTGTTCTAAGGACACTTCACTTGCAACAACAACATATATAATCTTTTTTAACTCAATTTTCTCTTCAAAATTCATTCAATTTCCAATTAAATGATGTCCATAATTTCTGTAACTTATACTATTATCTACTTGGCTACCATATCCTTACTATGGTATTTGAAACTGTTCTTGTTTAAACATAAGTTTGACGTAGCTTAAACTGTGTTGTAATAGTTATTTTTAAATGTAAAACTGATGTGTATAATTACATCGATGATTGTTAGAGTTTGTGTTTGTTGGATAACCATTGGCATTATGTTGATAATTCGACAAATAGTCGTTAGATTTTTGTTAATATTTAGTAGTGAATTGATTCTTTGTTACATTCACTAGACAATCATTAGGAGGTCCCATTACCACCAGCGGTTTTTGAAAGGCCCAATTACATTTGAGAGGAAGGACTTTATATCTTTACTGAATTTACATTTATTTTATTTTTAAATACAAGTTCACATAACTCGTAATTAAAAAGAACCTACATATGGGATCACTTGCACTAAACGACATAGCACATGTTACTCGAGTTTCACCATTTTTCATTTGTTGTGGTTAGCATATTTTTGCATTTGTTCAATTGTGTATATTTCCAACATCACTCTCATTTGTCACACAAAAATACCACCATTGAGGAACAAAACCACATAAGGAAGTCCCATACACTTCAATCCTTTTCCTCTCTCTTGAGGGGTGTTTTCCCACTCTCTCCCTGTGGTTCATGAGGGAGATACTCTAGCTGGGGCCTCTCCTAGAAAACATTGATAGGATATTCTGGGAGAGTTGTCTCCTTTCTTGAATCATTTTCTCCTCTTAGAGATAATTTAGATCCTTTTTGTTTCATCCTCTCATGGAAGAGGAAACCCTTCATTTCCACCCATTGGAGGAAACCCAACCTATTCTTCTCTCGCTTTGGGAGAAGGAAGCACAACATCCTCTTGCTCACATCAGAGACAGAGACCGCCACCACATACTTCTCATTCCACCCCCTTAAGGGAAAAATACACAACATATGATGGAGCCACCTAATACAAACCTACCTTTCATGGATAGCTTAAATCTCCTTGATCTATCCAAATTAATCAATGACCACAGAGCATGTGATCTAAAATGGCCAGATATGCCTGATAACATCCCTTCAAATATCATGAAATTTGAAGGGAAATAAGGACATGAACCAATGGATGATTCCACTTGTGGTGTTCCTCCAATATAATAGTGTATTATTCAATAAGGGTTCGCCTCTTCAAGCGAACCCTTATAGGAATAGATACAAAATGGTATGTGAATTTACTAAGGGAAACCCATGCCACCTTTGGGATGATAGCCATTATGTTTCTCACTTACTTTTAGCTTCCCTTATGCCATGACCTCATCCTTGATATTCTCACAGAATTTTGATGAAATACTTCTACCCACATAGAATACCACATCCATGAGTGGAATAGGTGACGCACATTGTGCAAAATAGGCATACAGCATTAGTTCATCTTAGATTGGTTCATCAAATAACTCCATCCCATGATTGCAATATATGTTGAAACCTCATTTCCCCAAACTGAGGAAGAGTCCATTATGAAGGCCCAACATTTCTATCCCATTTATGCACAATCAAGTTACTTATACACCATCCCACCTGATATCCATTGGCATCGATCTTTGGATCCTATACATGTGGGGTTATCACATTGAACACATGGGATTATTGGGTCCATTTCCCAATAAGGAAAGGTCCCCCATCACACAAATTCTATTCCATTCAATATGTAAATGTAGTACCCTCCCATCCCTCCAATGTCAACACCCCCTACAAATGTGCCAAATCCTCATTTTGGGAAGCTACAATATGGACCCTACAGTCCTACCTACACCAATGAAATCCAAGTAGCCACAATACCTCCATTGAAAATGGCATAAGAAAATCCTACATCCACAATATATCCTACCACATGGGTATAATCCCACATGGGTATAATCCTTATTACCCATTTTAGTGTCATCTTGGTTCTACCCCCACGCCACACATGGGGGTCAATTTTTTACAAACTTATTTCTCATAGCAAGCTCAATAGTTTGAGAGATTAAACACATATAACCCCCAAAATCCTAAAAATTAGGGGAAGAAGAAAGGTAAGAACAAACATAACCAATAGTAAGGGCAAGGGGACAACCCCCCTCCCCAATAGAATCAGAACTAAGGTAACCAAAATGTGGGGGGTAATAAACCCCCCAAACAAGGAAAAGATTCTAACCTGAGCAAAAACTATTCCTTCTCAATTTGTTGAGAGTATGGTCACTATACTCACCATTGTCCACTCCTCCTAGTATATCAATAGTTGGTGGAAGCAAAGAAAAATATAGTAGAAAATCCTCCTCATGAACTTAATGCACCACAACCACCGCAAGCTATCTTGTAGAAACCCTTTTCCAACAAAGGGGTAGTCAACCAACAACAGGAGCCTCACCCCGAAAACGATGGCTCATTTCAAAATATTTACATGAACATGGGAGATGTCAAGTACCTAAAAACTTAAACCAAAGGCTATGGAGGGCCTAAACCCCCACAAGGGGATGATGTACCTACTACCTCAGGAGGACTGTTGCAAACACTGCGCCCAAGTGGTGAATAAATACCAAGGATCCCAAAGGTACCACTTAGGCACCCCCCCCCCATAACCCTCACATGAAAATTTCCCACAACTACAGTATTGTGGATGAGTTGGCTCAGTCACCAACTGCCATGTTCACTTTAGAAGTGCTACAGTCATTCCCAACCCAAAGGAAGGAATTACTTAATTCAATTGGAACTTTCAACCCTTCACACTCGTGTCTTATGACCTTGGATCTTGATAAAGGTGAACTATGCCTACCCTCGTTAGTGTCATTCCAAGTTATAGTTATAGTTAAAAACATTATGATCCACCAATGCATTATCGATGAAGGAGCATCCACATGTGTAGGGTCATCTAATGTCTAAAAATGGTTAGGCTCACCCGATTTAGTTCCCTCATATATCGTCCTTCACGTATATGATGGGATACCATCACAACTAAGGGGTTTGTACCAAAAATTTCCCATTGAGCTATGGGAAATATGGTAATGATTAATATTGAGATATTCAATGCACAAATTAGCTACAACGTCCTTTTGGGTCATATTTATATGTATTCCATGAAGGTGGTTTCCTCTTCAATATTCTGCATCATGATGTTTCCTTTTAATGGGAATATAGTCACCATTTAACAACTATATTACTATAACCCTCATGTCAACAATAACCTAGAAAACCTCCTACACATGGTAGGAAAAGTGAACCAACCCCCTAAGGTTGATATATTATTTGGCATGTACAAAGATTTGGACTTACCAGGAGCATACTTAAGTCCTTCACCTAAAATCCCCACATCAATATATAGTCTTATGTGCATTATTTTCACCTTTAAAAATACCTCTCCAACCCCATCAACATCATCATCAACCCCTCCAACGAGTCATGGCATTGAACATACATTGAGTCCATCAGTGGCTTCAATCTTTCAGATACCATCCTTGTACCCCACCATGGGATTTCAAGGGATACCAGTAATGGCTCAATTGACTCTACTTGAACTCACTTTGGTAATACCTAATTGGTACCTTACTCCACCCTACCCAGCAATGTCCTCAAAACCAATTTCCCATTATGATTTTGTACTAGTATCGGTAGTTACACCATCCATACCAGTTACACCACCTATATTATATGTCGATCCAATAACACCTTTGACCAAATTACCATCATATGTCTCTAAATACAAGTAGAAATCCCCCATTGCAACCAACCCTGTTCTCAAACCACCACTGGTAGTCTTTATGCCTAAAGCATGAGGCATAAATCAACCTAGGTTAAAATCCCTAGTAATGACAAACACTACTCCTGCAACGAGGGTCGCCCCACTATGTGCCCTATGTGGGAAACAAGGCCATGCAATCAATTATGCCCCACACTTATGAAGATCGGGAATTTTCTTAATACCCTTGTTAGTGTGACGTGTGTGGCACATACTATAGAATGGAGCACACCTACAACCTCATCTTTATCAACATCACAGCTAAATCCAAGTCATTACATACCAATCATGCGTGTTTGATTTTCTTTCAATTTGGGCATTATACACACCATTTTCTCAACCTCCCTCAATTTTTGGATGCCTTGTTGACCATCCACCTAACCTGCCCTTTGGTTAGGGGTCCTTCACCTCAACAGTAAGAAACAAATTCCATAAAATTCATCACTACAAGGATGGCCACACCAATAGTTTTCACCTTAAAAATACTTAAACTGGAAGAATCACACTTGCACCTCCCCGATCAAACGTTGCCTCCTAGGTACATTCAAATTCTAGTACATGTTATTAATAAGGCCTATTCCATTTTCCCATGCAAATTATGTAGGTTTTTGACCCACCATTCATTGCAATGCCCTCTATTGTGCATGTCATGTCATTCTAAATAGAAGTGGCTATTAAATAACCTCACCCCTTTGGAAATGAAGCTTCCCACGCTATTCAAAGAGATAACAGCTCTATTGATGACACTGAGGATGTAGACATATCGTTTGTATCTATTACACCTAGTAGTGATGATCCTCCATTGTCATTTGTTGAGATTGCTCTCATCTCGCCACAGATGTTGGAGGAAGAGAACAATCCTCTTGTCTTTCCCCAAGAGGATATTCTTCCCTCCACCCCCACAAATCCCCATCAAGTATGTGGATATCCTTTATATTGAATCGCTACACCTCCATCTAGGTGCAAGTGTCATCTATGTTGAGCCAACTCAAGTGGGATGTTCCATGCCTTCTACCAATAGATATAGGTTCATTGATATAGGGTCTGAAGACTCCTTCTCTTTAGATAAAGACATAATAGAGGAATATTTCTTCTCCACAAATGAAGCAATAATGGAGACCATGCACTTAGATGATCCCCCATTAGATGGCCTCCGATATCGTAGATCATATTTCACCCCTACCAATGTAAAATCAATCACTTTAGTGTCCCGGCAGTACACCATTGAATCAAAAGAATTATTACCTCCTAATTAGGTTGATTGGTTCAAGAATCCAATCCCCACCAAGCCCAGTCCCAGATGCCTTTGAAGAGGGAAATATAGCTAATAGTTTGCCCATGATTTAGGTAAATATTTCAATCACACTAGGAGTGATCAAAAACATCTGAATTGGTGTGTCATGCTCACCACAATAAGTAATCGACTTCACCTCTCTCTTCAAATAATTTTGAGATGTATTTGCATGGTCATATGCATAAATTTATGGTCGCAACCCTTCAATTGCCAAACAACATATTGACACTTATTCAGACACACTCTCGGTCAAACAAAAACAATGAATTTTTCACCCCTCTAAGGATCTGGCTATCAAGGATGAGATATTAAAAAAAAAAAAAAACTCCATCAAGATGGATTTATTTTCCCCGTTGCTTATACATCATGGATCTCAAACCCCGTCCCAGTAAATAAAAAGCAAGGAACCGTTTGAGTTTGTACATATTTTCATGATCTCAACATAGCATGTCCCAAATACAATTTCCACAATCCATTCATTGACCATATTATTGATTCATGTGTGGGTAGTGAAATCTTGTCCTTTATTGGCGAATTTTCAAGTTTTAACCAAATATGAATCCACCCATAACATTAATATAAAAAAACATTTACAACACCATGGGGGACCTTTTCCTGTAGGGTTATGTTCTTTAGTTTAAAGAATGATGGGGATACATTCCAAAGGGATATGGAATACATTTTCAATGACCCATCCGACATCATCTTGGATTTCCTCGATGATCTTACGACCAAATCCAAAAAAATGGTATGATCACCTCCACAACCTATAAAGCATATTCATGTGATTTCGTAAGTATAACATATGGTTAATTCCACTCAAAGTTTTGTTTTATGTCACAACAAGACAATTATTAAGATTCATCATTTCAAAAGAAAGAATTGTCGTAGACCCATCCAAATTCCAAGCCATTTTTGACTTACCTCCCCCATGAACATTACGTCTGAGTTTCAAAGTGTTCAGGGGAAGGCTAATTTCCTTCATCGCTTTGTACTTACTTATGCCACTCAGCCACACAATTTTCTGCATCTGATTAGGAAATACATCCCTTTTTAATGGGATGAACAAGCACAAATATCTTTCAAATCACAAGCAAGCATTGGATTTTGCACTCCTCATCTCCCGATCGAACTTTGACAAAGATTTTATCCTCTATATATCGGCGTCATCTTATGTTATTGTGAGTGTCCCAGTCCAACAGGTTGAAGGTAATAATGAACATGTCATGTAATAAATCAATAAAACCTTGGTGGGACTAGCACTCAAAAACACTCATGATGAGAAGCTAGCACTAGCCATAATCCTATTAGTGCAGAAATTGCGCCATTACATCTTACTATGAAAAACAACATTGATTGCATACTCCAATCCAATGCTATACATACTTAGTTGACATCTCATTAATGGTAAGTTTTTAAGGTGGATTTTTATTTCCCAATAATTCAACCTTGAGTTTGTTATCTATAAAAGAAAAAAATACTTGGCCCTTAACGAGCTCATTGTTTATCTCCCGAACACTACTTCAAGAGCACTTGTGAATAACTAATTACCCAATGAGCATATTTTCATCATAGTTGGTGATGATCCATGGTATGGAGATACCCTGTCCTATCTCTAAACTTTGAAATTCAACCCTTACTTTCCCTGTGATTATTGTCGATTCATATGTCATCAACAATATTCCCTATATATTCTCCTTGGATATGTCTTATATAATCATGGGGTCGACATTATCCTACAACATTGCTTGTCACATGAGGAAGTTGAGCAGGTCCTTAATTTTGTCACATTAGGGATGGAGCATGCGGTGGCCAACTCTTAGGGTTGTATACCACCTCAAAATTACTTTGTGCAGGTTATTTTTGGTTTTCATTGTTTAAGGATTGTGTTTACATTGTCAAAAGATGTATTAATTGTCATGTGTTTTACTACAAAACATGAGCACCCCCTACCCCTCTCCCTCGAGTAATCACAACTATCCCATTTTTAAAATGGAGAATTTATTTAATGGAGTTTTGATCGACCTCGGCGTGGGTTCACAAATACGTCATAGTGACAATCAACTACTTTACTAAGTGGGTCGAAGCAGTGCCTACATTTGATTGAATTGGAACTACCACCGCACACTTTTTCTTATATCATGTCATTTCACACTTTGGATTCCTAAATTAGTTAGTCTCTGATAACGGCACCCATTTCTACAATCATACTTTTAAGGAATCATCACTTTTGTTAGGATTCAAACATGAATTATCTACATCTTACTATCCTCGAGCTAATGGACAAGTCAAAGCCATAAACAAATTTCTCAAAACCATGCTTCAATGCACAAAGAATAAGAACAAATCCAATTGGTACCATATGTTATTTCTTGCTTTATCGGCATACTGGACCTTGCTTAAAACTGCCATAGGATTTACCTCGTTCCACCTCATACTTGGAGTGGAGTCAATATTGTATTTTAGGGGACAGATACCTACACTCCAATCAGCTATGGAGTTTTTACTCGATACCCCAACTCTTGAGCAATGGTTTTTTTACTTTGGAACACCTTGATGAAGAAAGAAGGGACTCACTACAACAGAATGAGGCCATGAACATTTTCTTCAAATAACATTGCGACCATGAAGTCTAACCTTGTACCTTTAGAGAGGGATATTGTGTCCTAGTTTTCAATGCCAAAAAGGGCACCAAACCTAGATCAGGTAAATTTGTATCTAAATGGACAGGGCCTTATGTCGTAAAACAATTCCTACCCAAAGGAGAATATATATTGACAGATCCTAAAGGACTGAACCTCAACAACCATGTTAATGGGTTGTACCTAAAATGGTTCTTTCTATAATACCATGCACACACTATAGGTGAGACATGTTTTTGGTCATTATTTCATAATTGTCAATACCTTTGTCATAATCTATATTACATGTGTGTAAATGCATCATGTCTGCAGAAAAATGACTATGAAAATTTGAGAATCTGACCCTTTTAGCAATGGTGTGGGACTTCATCCAAGTTATCATTCCAAAACTAGAATTTCGGAAAGGTTTTCCCTTTGTTTACATTTCATTTACCAGTAATCCTGTTAATAATCATAGGGTCCTAATTCCTAGTAATGGTGTGCCATCAATGTCGTCAGTGAGAATATCATGTTTCCCCCATGGGTGTGTGCACCATTGCAAACCCTGTCATAATTTGGCACCCATGATGTTGAACCACCACAAGTCTAAGGAACATATTCAAGTTTGAAAAGGTAACCCATAGTTCATTATTTTATAGTTGTGCATTTACTCCCCCATCTCCAATAGTATAATATTCCTTGGCACATGTTACAATCAAGGCTCACAGTTAACCACTCATACCTCCATAATTTATCTACCATATACACTTGTCCTCGTATCATCACCCCCACAAAGACAATAATGGTGCCCCCACCCTCCAACAAAACCAATTATATTCAATTATTCCCACAGGAACAATATGCATGGCATTGATTCATGGGACACTCATCTTCGTGTTTGTAAACAACCCTCACATAATCATGGAAAATTTTCCTTAACCCACTCAAAACCATGGGAAATACACCCATCATTGATTGATTCCCTGATTCACCCAAAACTAGGGGAATCCCAACCATCATCAAATTGGTCCCTTGACACATTCAAAACCGTGGGGACCCCACCAATCATTATTTATTTACAAACATTACCCCGATTATTTTTGAAGTAACCCCTGGTTTCCTTTGATCCATGTAGTTGAGTCTCTATACTCTCAGCATTGCCAATTTTGTCAGTCACCATTACCCTCGGTATCGTGTCTCTAACAAACCCATTCATATATAGTTTGTCTCTCTCCGTTCCACTATTTACCTCTATTTAAGGAATTTTGTCGGCAGTTATGCCCTAATTTTATATTGATCAAAGAAATTATAAGCCGCATGCTTATCGGCAAGTCTCTGTCAGGTCTATCAGTATTACAGTTGGTTAAAAAATAATCTTGGTTCTCAAGATAAGAACCTCATATTATCATGTACTATAGATCTCATTAATATCAAATAACCATATTCTTAGAGTTGCAGAATTTACAATTGTGTTGTGGGGTCCCTTTCAATGTCATGTCCCCAATTAAATAATTTCAAAATAAAACTGCTTGCAAATAATGTTCCACCAACCTACTAGTTCCCTAAGTTGAGATGGAGACATAAATTTTGTAATAAGGGGTTATGGGACCCAAAAGGAATTTATTTTATCATATTCACATTTAAATGGGTCACATAAATGATAAATTATAATAATATAAGGTGGCATGGGTTCATGAAGACACTTGGAAGCTTGTGGAGCCTTTGGATGACTATATTCCCCACACACTTGGCATGATCTTCATTCAAATTCGAAAACATGGGAAATGTAACATTATTGGATGGTTGTGTGGTGTCAAATATCATATAATGATCCAACTAATTCGAATAGGTAAAGGAGAGAAACTCCCATGGAAGAGGAAGAGACTAGAAGACAAGGTGTGCCACTTTGAAGGAGATTCCATGCACTCTATGACAACAAATTATGAAATATTCTATGACAAGTATGACAAATTAAGACCTGATTGCATACATATGACAATTTTTACATGATGGGGCTCAAAATAACCACAAAGAGGTTGAATTTGGGAGTTAGAGGCAACCATTCAAACTGGGGAAAGAACTGGAGCATGAAGAGGAAGAGAAGTGTCATGAGAGTTACTAAACCACTAAGATGAGTTGGAGGAATCCCATGGAGTGAAATTATACCTTAGGATGCCTCATGAAGTTAATTAAAGGATTTCATGAGTAATGAGAATATATTTTGATAGTTTTTTAATTGGACTTTGGCATTTTGGAGAGATTTTGTATGTCCATTGCACGGTGAGTTTTCACTCTCCCTGCTTGTGAACCAATTTCGAGGGAGTTGGATTACTTTCCAAGTTGGTTGATGAAGAGGCCATTCAGAAATATCATTGGTTATTAATGAAGGATTTTTTGTTTCATTTTTAAATTCCATACAGTCGAATTCTCATCTATCTCCCTATTCTTTCATTCCTTCTTCTCCATTCCCTCGACCTCTCATGTTGATGGCGGACTTGTTGGAGTGATGCTTGCACTTTTCTGAGGATATTTGATGCCAAAGCTTGGGTAAATTATTTATGGCTCTGTAATATCATCTCCATATTCTATATAAGTCTAAATATTAGAAATACATGTATGAAAGGCTTGCATTCCCCATGGTCTTGAATAACTAGTTTTCATGGATTTGGCTTCAATCTTGAAGTGGTTTTATATCAGATTTGGGTAAGACATATATTATGTAATAATCTGTAATTTAATTCCCATATTCTATTCAGATCTAAATCCAAGAAACTCCTGTGTGAAAATCTTGCATTCGCATGCCATTGTATCACTAGTTTTCATGGATTTTGGCTTCAATCTTGAAGTAGTTTTATACCAGGTTTGTATGAGGGATCTTATAAGAGTTGGATGACGTTGTGACAAAAATATATGATTTGTTTCTCAGTAATTTCATGTTCCTATTATCTGTGGGTAGAAATCCAATAAATCCATATGTGAAACTCTTGCATTCCCATGCCATTGAAACATTAGTTTCCATGAATTTGGCTTCAATATTGAAGGAGTCTTGTATCAGATTTGTATGAGGGATTTTATCTGATTTTATGATGTTGTTACAACCATATATTATGTTTTACTCTATAATTTTATTTTCCTATTCTCTATGGTTTGAAATCCAAGAAATTTATATGTGAAACTCTTGCAATTGCATGCTACTAATTCACTAGTTTTCATGTATTTGACTCCCATATTGAATTAATTGTATACAATACTTGTATGAGGTTATTTATATGGTATTTAATAATTTTGTGGAAGTAATTTTTATTTTGTATATGGTATCTATATGTCACCTCCTTATATTATCCTTTAACTCTACCTTTCATATGTCAAAATCGAGCTAGTTATGCAATTTCCCCATAAGCAATTTCACTGAAAGTTATCAAACAAATGTGGAACTCTATAACTAGTTTTCAGAAATAATAACCATGTGTAATTAAATTCCATGAGGTATTATATCAGTATCCATACTCTTATTACAAATTTGGGAGGTTCGTACATGATTTGGGAAGCCCAGTTGGCATACACCCTAGGGGAGATTTCATCACAATTTTGTAGTAATTTTGGCCTTTTTTGTCATCGGACCCAAAAAAGGTTGCAAAGGTATAAATTCAAATAAAAATTTTCTATAAACTTCCTTGGTGTGTTTTAAGGCTCCATACCATTTCCTTTCAAATTCGGGACCATTTGGTGAAAGTTGGAACCCTCTAGAGTCATGACTAGTTAAGCTCGAATTTTGCCCAATTTGTAATTTTCTCCAAAATTCCAAAAAAGGGACATTACATTCAATAAATATAAGGGATTTCCATGAAATAAGTAGGGAGATTCATTGTTCATCCCTAACTTATGGTATCCCCTATGCTTAATGTCAAAACATTTATCACATCAGGGGGGTTCGTACACTTTGAAGGTAGTAGTTTTCACATTTATAAATCATGGTAGAAACACATGTGGTACAGTGAAGTGCCCCATGCAGAAACTTCACCAGTATTATGGTCCCCCAACCCAATGGGATTCTCATTATCATCTATATTTTTGCTTCTTCGACATCGGTAAATTATTTCCAGGTTCATCTACTCTTACATGGATTGAAGCTGCCTTCGTTCATGTACTAGCAACATCATGACTTGACCCCTTGGTATCCTCGTATTGTCTTCATCTTAACAAATTTTCATGAGTATGGGTATGCCCACCTCATTTCTATAAAACAATATTATTTGTTATAGCTTCATTGGTCGTCACTAACAATCTTCCCCAACGAGAGGAAATTTTCATCCACACTTGCTTCACAACTTACAAGAACAAGAGAGAAAAAATGAAACAATGATGCATTATTGGCCCTACAGTACCCTCTGAACCTCATACATCAGGGGGCATTTTTTAATGCTTAAATTTTTCACACATGTGAAATTTCATCTAATCTTACAGTAAGGCATAATTAACATATAGAATGTAGCTACCCAAATACATCCTCACCAAATCCTGAAATACTTATTCACCCGCACTACAACGTGAGTTATCAAAACAACGGGATCACACAGATTTTCCTTTGAAATCCATGTAATTGTCAAAACGACGAGATCTCAACTACCCATAATGCATTGAAGGTTCATGAATGATCCCTCACCAACAAAAAATCAACTTTGGCTCTTCACATGCTTGGGAGCATTGAATATCCCCCCTTGTGGACTTTGGATCCAGTTCATGATGTGAAGGAGTTCACACTTGGATCTAGATGTTTCTTGGGCACCCCTTGGCCTATAAAAAGAATTCATGGGTGTGCACCTAACAAGGAAAATTAGAGCAATATTATGTTGTTGGAATTGAGTTGATACTTCCTCATAGTTCACATCTTCCCCCACCTATTGACATTTCCCAAGATCCCTTTCCACCTTCCTCCATGGGGCAAGTGTTTCTCTCATTGTTATTCAAGTTATTTAGAATTTTGTGTGGAAAAAAAGGACCTCCCTAAGGGAGATTGTTGGCTTCCCCTAAATCTTGCACCTCCTAGGTGACACTACATGTAACAAGCTTAACCATTGGGCGGTCTAACTTGGCGTTATCATCTTCTTGTTGTTGTGGTTTGCATATCTTCACTCTCTTCATTTTTTTTATGTTCTTTGTTTTTATTTTTTTTTTATTTTTTTTTCTATTCTAACAAGAAATTTCAGATCAATTTGCATTTACCTCTTTTGATTTAGTAACACAATATTGGGCCTTGGTAGAAACCTCTAAGTATTTCACCCCTCAAGTGGTAAGAGCTACACCCCTTTGTGTTATTTCTTCCACAACAAATGGCTATAGAAACAATGACTCCAATCATTGAGGAGGATACAGTGGTCAAGGAAGGTACAACAATACCTAAGGTGATCAACATGGTTGTCAAAGAAAGTCTAGATACTATGTACATTTCAATGAATAACATTTGAGTCTAGGTTGTCCTTAGAAGGATAAGGCTAATCCAAGTTTTGTACTAAATGTGGAGTGGGTGACAATTATTTACAATATTTCCCCATAATACTTGAGAAGATAATCAATAAGAAAAATATGAATATTTTGTCTGGTGTTCCACGGCATGAATTTCTCAATACTAAATATCTGCATATCCTAACCAAACATAGAACAAAAATTGAAGGTGATTATTCACACCTCATCAAAGTTCAAAGCAAATAAAATAACTATCCTAATACTAACAAGCAAAAAGTGATTTTTAATAATGCTTCAAGAATATTTGAAGAATTAACATCTAAAGAAGATACTCAAGAGAGTAGAAATAAAACATTTAACGAATTATTGCAACTTGTAACAAAGAAAGATGGTGTTGCTTGTCTAATTGATTTGATGTATATGATAAGAAGTAATCCAAAGATTGATAAGATCAGAAGTAAAAATTTATGTTGACTAAACTAGAAAGATAAAATTGATATAAACCCTTTGGTCGACCTTGAAGTCAAAAGATAATGTATCTAACAATCTGTTCCCAACTTTGGATCACAAGCAAACATAATGAAGAGAAGTACTTGGAAAAAAACTGACACGACTGCAACTAACTGAGTTAGGAATCTAATCTAAGTTATCCAACCAAGTCTTAAATGAACTTATTAGAGAGAAAAAATGTTCGTACTGCAATAATGGGTATCTCCACACAAGTCGACTTTGGAATAATTGATCCAAAGGAAGGTTCAAAATCCTCCGTTGCTCTGGTCAGTCAACCATGGGGAAGGAAAATGAAGGCTTCTATATCTTTGAAAAAATACATAATAAAAGTAAAATATAAAGGGAAAAATATTATTGTATCTATATACTCATCCCAATATAAGCCTTGGGTCAAACCCGACAATAATGACACAAATATAAATTGATTATCCAAGTAATGCAAAACAACGAAGATTTAGTTGAGCCAAACAAAAATGGGGAGCTTCGTCTACGATGCCCTTTGTCAATCAGATAGAATTCAGATTTAGAACCCTATGATTGGAAAATTGAAAAGATGTGAAGCTAAAGCACGTAATATTTGGACAATTGAATCCATTCACCATCACTCTATGCACAAATGTTTTTCCATCTCAGTTATCTCGAAAGTATTTGAAAAGAATCCATGGACTATCCAACCTTGGTGCTGACTAGAAGTGAACTGACCAAAATATTTCCCATTCGATATAAAGAACATGAGTCACTATTCAAACACATCGATGAAGTTTCTAAAAATGTGGGAGAACAAGGATGACTACAAATCCTAGTCGAAACCTTTACTAGTCAAGTTGCTCTGTGTTGGGATGTCTCATTTTCAAACTTGGACAATAAAATCCACATGCTTCATTGAACATTTTGGAGGAAATAAATTGGCGGCACAAGCTCAAATTTTGAAATTTACATAGGGACACAATCCAATCGACCATACCAACACTTGTGAGGAAAAATGGAAAAGACTTGGATACCATGACAAACAGTTTTGGCCACATATGTTTCCTAATACATTAGATGGCATGCCTAACAAATGGTACAATATCAAAGAAGAAATGGAAGACACGTTCAACTGGAAATACCTCAAAGAAAATTATATCAAATATTTTTCATTTACTCCAACCCAGGATCATCTCAAAGAAGTTGTTTAGGAACTTCAAAATTTCATTAACTCATCAGATCGACTAGTCATTATAGTTGGAAATACACCTAATCATCGATTGAGCTCGACTTGTAATAATATAATGACCGACTAAAAGCGGAACCTTGCCTCCCGACCTATCTAGACTTATAAAATGGCAATGACCCAAGGAAAATATTTAGATGGAAGAAAGATCGACCCAACACAGTCTACCTAGTTAAGTTGGTCATGAAAGTGTCCACATAAGCTAATGAAGAATATGTATATCTAGGAGAAAAAGACATTCCCCCATTGTTTACATAGTTTAAGGATAACAACATATTGATGAGTCAAAATCACATGAATGGATGGACGTATAAGTTAAAACAAAATAAGTTGACATATCCATAAATCATAAACCCAAGTTAGCCAAAACAGGATATTATTGGTCAGAACAACAACAACAAAGATAGAAAACCTTCTCAAAGAGTATCAAAATATTTTTTCCAAAGACTGTAAAGATCTAAAAATCCTAGTGCAAGAAATATGATAAATGAAAATATACATCATAATTCATAATGAAAAAACTATTAGGAAGAGACCTTACAAATTATCCCATAAATATAAAGACATAGCTAAAAACAAAATATAAAATATGTTAGTATGAGGAATTATATACCCAGCTGACCAGTCAGAACGAGATAGCCCAATGGTTTTCCAACCAAAGAAACATGACCTTAAACTACTTCATATGTTTGTCAACTTTAGAGGATTAATAGAGTAAACCTGACAGATCCTTCCCCCACACCCTTTTTCAATGAAACTATTAATGAAGTTGGAAGCCATGAATGTTATTCCTTCATAGATGAATTTTCATGATACAACCAAGTTCCTATAGCTAAAGAATACCAACATAAGACTACTTATGTTTGTGAATATGGATCATTTCCTTACAAATTCATGCATGTTGGTTTAAATAATGCACTTGCAGTATTCTCTATAATAGTGATTAAATATTTTTAGGAATACTTGAACAAAACCATGGCTATCTACTTTGACAAAAGGACTATATACGCCTTATTAAGAGACTGTGTTAAGTGGCTCTACCTAATGTTAGAGATATGTAGACAAATTCAACTATCCCTAAATATAAAGAAATGTATCTTTTCCACACCCATTGGAATACTCTTAGGCCATGTTGTTTGCAAAGAAGGAATTAAGGTTGACTTGGAAAAAATAAAAGTTATCCTTAACTTAAAACCGCCTTTAAACCCTAAACAAGTTAGAATACTTTTAGGTCATATAGGATATTACCGAAAATTTCTTCGACACTATTCAGACATGATATTCCCACTAAAAGAATTGATTAAAATAAATGCCAAGTTTAAATGGACACGGGAATGTGCATAAATGTTTGAGTTACTTAAACGAAAATTGGTCGAATCCCATATCTTACCTTTTCCAAATTGGTCTAAAAAAATTCAAGCACACATTAATGCATTAGGTATTGTAGATAGTGCATATTGACCCAACCACCTAATGATGGGATCGACTACACAAATGCTTATGCCAGTCTGAAGCTAAACAAAATTGGGTTCAACTACTCAACTACAGAGCAAGAAAGACTAGGTATAATTTTCGCTCTCCAAAAATATCGTCATTATTTATTATCTAACCCATATGTCTTCTTCATAAATCATCATGATTTGAACTATTTATCCAATAAACCCCTACATCATGGAAGAATAGCCGATGACTTATACTATTCTATGAGTACAAATTTGACATAATAGTCTGACTTGGAAATTCCAACGTCAAACCCAAATATTTTGTCATGAATAGAAACAAGAGAAGAATCTATTGGAATAAATGATGACTTACTTGATGTGCACTTTTTAGAGTTGAAATTGTACCTAGTTAACTAGAATAAATAGCACAATTCTTGCAAGAAGGACAAGCACAAGAAGGGACATCTAAGAAAAAGAATAAAATATTAGCCATGAAAGTTGAAGTATATATTTTAATCAATGGGTTCCTATACAAACTAGGACAAGATGACATACTCTGTCGATGTGTGCTGACCACGAAAAAGTTTCCATCGTAGATGAAGCACATTCAAGACTAGATGGAGGACACTTTCAAGCTGACACAACTATCAAAAGATCCTACAATCTATACTATGGTGACCAATCCTCAACAACGACTACAAGATCTTCATTACTAAATTTGATGTGTGCGAAATAATGGGATGACCTTCACGACAAAATGAAATGTCCTTAATATTGGTTAATCCAAATCTCACATTCGAAATATGGGCCATCAACTTTGCTGGTCCGTTCCTAGTGACTGGTTGACGAACATGTGCCCAATATATCATCACATTCGAATATGTTACCAAATGGGTAGAAATAGAACCAATAGAATATTGCACTAGTGAGGTAGCAGCAAATTTCATTTATGAAAATATTATTACTATATTTTGATGTCCCCTCACCCTAATCAACGATAGAGGAACACATTTCATCCAAAAAACCATATAAGTACTACTCAATGAATTTATGATCAATGATCATACCATCCTCAGATGAATATATAAGAATTTAATAAGACACTTACTAAAGATCTAACAAAAATTTGTAACATCAACAAGGGTGACTAGGATGAAAAAAAATCTGCCATCCTAGGGGATTATAAGACAACATATAAAAAACCAACCATACAAACTCCAGTCAAGTTAGTTTATGGAAAAGAAGAAATTTGGCCTTTGCATTTTACATAACAAGCCCCAATGATAGCATAAGTAATTCACTTGAACACTATACAAGCTACCCAAGACATGTTATTTGAGCTACAGAAACTAAAAATATATATAGTAGTGGATATACATCACCAAGAAGTACAAAAGCAACAACAAAAATCTTAGCATGATAAAAACATAAAGAACAAAGAAAATTTATTCGAAAACCTAGTACTCTAGTATGACAGAAATATAAAAAGAAACCCAAGAAAGTTAGAGACCAAATGGTTGGGTCCATACACAGTCAAATAAATGAAGCACAATAGATCAGTTTGACTAAAAACACTTTTATGGTAGAATCTTCACAAAAGTTGTCCATGGAACTCAACTAAAAATATATCATGTATAAGAGGAACCCTTATCGACTAGTGGCCATATTACCACTACTTGGCCGTCGTGCCTCTAGGTTTGATTTTGTTAATTAAAAAATTACAACAAATTCGTTAAAAATCATTTATGTAACTAACTTATAATAAATAAAATATATAAAGGAACTGAGACGTGAATAATGGAAAGAAAAAATATCTTCAACGCAATGACAGTTGACTGGGAAAGAGAGTCATCTCCAGGGAGTACAAGCATGCAACGAATTATAAGTAGCTGGCCCTTCCCTAATGGGAGAAATTGTCATCCTAGCGACTAATGTGACCAAGCGAAAAGATGAAAAATAGAAAGAAAAATATCGCACCCCAGTGCCCAATGAATGAACAAGAAGATAATGATGAATGATTACATCCTAAAAAAAACTCGTCGATTATTGCGTGAATCAACTAGGTTGTGAACCAAGCTTTTGGCTCTAGTTTTGTCAAGCAAGAAAAGTAGTTGTCCCGCAAAAGAACCGCAATTACTTTGTTCACCTACTTGCAATAAATACTCGTCTATTTCCATGCCTAAAAATTCACCAACGCTAGAGGATTGTTCCAGAAACTTCTGTTATGAATTAGAGAGAGCGCACTCGATTCCAAAAAAATACCATTCTCGCAACCAAACTTCCAGATTACAAATAACCAACATATAGTAATGGCACCTAAGAAATATGGACCATCAGCTAAACTGAAAGCAACAAAGGAAAGGATGAAAACACAACAAGAAGAAATGGCATTGACACCTTTACCAGCCTGCCTAAATAGAATAAAGAAAGCAAAGATGGAGGAGTACAAATGGGAAAAATAATGGACAGAATTTAGAGAATGGGTAATAAGAGAAATTAAATGGATAGAGGAATCGAACAGGTTGGTCATTGCAAAAATATGACATTACTTGAACACGTTGGAGTTATCTAGCCATGGAAACCTTAAAGAGATAGTTGCAAAATTCGTCATGACCAAATACCACGATGGTAATGTATGGCTAGATGAACCAATTGAAACAAATGACTCTTTGATCCACCACAATATTGGTTTGACATATAAAGTGGATTCAGTCCTTATGGAAACTAAGACACTAGAATTATTCAAAGAGTTTATAGAAGTCCTGATGGGAAAGAATTTCAAAGGATTAATCATCAACAAGGTCACTTACCTTATCATCAAATGGACAATGATAATAATTTCACTCTGTCTCACCAGTTATGGTTAGTGATTCAACATAAAATTGAAATTATGGAAGTAGTTAAAGAAGTTTCATTTCAAGCAAATATATTCAACTAGGTTGACCACCTGGCATAATAGTAGAGGTAAACTATGAAAATGCCAAGAAATTGGGCAGAAAATACGGTTTTCATCACTGCTTATTTGGATCGGAATCATGAATATCCCTCCAGTTGATGAGGTTTTATTCACTAACACGACACCGCCTACGATGAAAATTTTATAAATTTTTGCACATAAGGGAGCTTCACCTAGTACCAACATGACACCACCGACGATGAACAATTTTCAAATTTCCACACATGAGGGGTCTCCACCTGATTCAATGAAGCCTATAATGTTGCTAGAAAATTGGTTCCAGGTAATGAAAACAAAGTGTGATACATGGAGAGTACCATAGTCAATCCTCACAACTTACCTTTGTCCACACATATATCATTGGATCTCAACCACACTAGGGTTTGGTAGATCCAAAGAATAATTGGAGACAATCAAGAGATAGACTAATACCCTGATGTTAGTGAACTTTTCGTTGACTCGGATAGAAAATCCAACATCATCATGCTTGTGTCAACATTTCCTTAGATCACCTATTTGGAGATTATCATGCCACTTAAAGATGGTGAAGTTGAAGGTTGATATGAGACTTTGTTATATATTACAACATTCATCCTAGAAGACAAACCCCTGAAACAACAAATAGAAAATGTTTTTCTTGTCAGTCAAGGGTAAAAAAATAGTTGATGAATAACATGTTGAATCTACCAATGAGAAGGAAGAATAACCTTTAATAAATTAAAGGTTCAAGCCAAACTTTGAGGAGCCAAGACTAAAAGAGAAACTCGACCAGGTCATTGAATAGATTCTCACATATCAACAAAACATCAAATCAAAGTCCACCCGACAATAGTCCAAGAAAAGGAAACTACTTTTGACATCAATATCTAAGAAAGACTTAGCCAAAGTTTGGGACAAATCTAAGACCATATGTTACATAGCAAATATTCCTATCGTTTGGGGCGGACCACAACAGATAGTATGACACCAGAAATCACATCCATTCTCAAATATGCTAGATAAATTAAAGAAGCAAATAAGGGATAGAAGTTGTACCTTAACCAGATGTTTGAAGAAGACCACCATTGATCTCATGATCAAATGCTTGTCCCTACAATTTTCCCTCAACAACAAATATATATCCAAGCACAAAATATATTAAATGTTAGTATTCAAACTAGCATAATCCATTTAAACATGTATAAATCAACTATATCCATGGATACAAATATAAACAATTGCACATGAAATTTGGCCAAGAAATGGATATTTCTATTAATGTAAAAACATAGATACATTATGACAACCTCTATTGGCACCTCATCGGAACCAAGAAACAGAGTCCTCCACCTAGGCCTCCACCACTTCAATCCTCCATAGCAAGGCAAGGTCATAAAGGAAATGGAGAGCTTGGAAGATGAACGCAAATGGTTTTGTCAACAGTGACAAAGGGATGCAGACTCAAGTATATGGAAATGGGGGGGAATGTTGATATAGTCTCCTTACTCTCAAAGTTTCTCCTCCTCTAATGCTTCACAATGACTCAATTTATATCCCTCAAATGGGAAATGGAAGTTCGAATCAGAGCGTTTCTTGGCATATGGAAGGCCAAGGATCAAGGTATTCGTTACTTGATGAGGAAAACTCCAAATATTTTTTTGTTTTTTAGCACAAAACCCGATGTACGCAGGATGTAATGGTGTAAGTTGTGTATACATGAGTTTCTTAACTGTTGACCCACGTGTATCTCCAAAAGTGTCTTCGTAATGGTTAAACTGAAGCATCAGGGCTATAGTGAGTAAGGGGGTGTAGTGAGTCTACATAGAGACAAGGAAATTCCATCAAGGCATGATGCATAAGGTGTGGCAAAACACGCTATAACATATCCCCCCTAATGTGTGAAGTCATAGGGGTACACGATGGCTGAAATACATTATAATAGTCCCATGAGTGGAGTAGTGAAAATCTAGGTGGAAGAACTAGTCACTCTTCTGCATAATACAATGATAACTATGTATACATGATTTCAGATATGGAGCACATATAGCATTCCCTGATACATATAAGTAAAATGGCCATGAATAGGCATAAGAGACATATGTCATAAGTGGTCATAGCCACATAAAATACACAGTGGGGTTTGGTTTCCATACTAAATGAAGACATCTGGTACATAATAAGGTACACTGCTATGGTATGAGAAGTGAAATCCCATATGTATTGTCGCGATCAAGGTAGTAGCATATATGGAATGCCACCATACTCTAAGGTATTCCACACAAATCATCAATGGTACATGTCCCATCATGTGAATAGACGTGTTGAAGTCGAACATGATGAAACATTGTCTAATTAGAGATCATTGATGTATATCGTTAACAAACGTGACACATCCCACTGATGATGAAAATGGGTATCAAGGTACTGAGTGCATTCAACAAGTGCAAATAGAGGTGTTGAGGTCGAATACTTGAAGAATCCATCAATCAAGGTACATTGATGTATTCCCAAATCCTTCTATGGTGAGATAACATGCAACTGATGATTGCAAGTCTCAAGGCACTCAACTAACTCTATATGCCAATTCTAGAATAAATGATATGACGTCGATGGAATGGAATCCGCTAGAAGGAGGGCATTAATGAATCCCCCATCAACTAACAAGAGGTACACAACAAGGCTAGATAATTTGGAAGAACTCGGACAAACAAAATGTACATGAATTAGTAACCATATGTGTCTCCCATGCATACTAGATGTAAGTAGCATGTGAAAGAGACCCTATGAATAACAACCAATGATGAAAACTACTGACAAAGGCAAGAAAACGATCAATAGGGTCTAATGGAATACAAGACATGACATGAATCCCAATGTGTGAATAAATTTCTTGCCATCGAACACAAGGGAAACCACTCAGTCAGGGACCAATGATGAGATGTCATTTGTTAAGTTCAAGGTCACATACCAATGATGAAAGTAGGACCACAACTCTATGATGTATCGAGAATGGCCAACATGCAGAGTCAAGATAACCAAGGAATGGTCGAAACGGGCTAAAGACTTCCTTCGAACAAGAGCGTGAGGCAGATGGATACACTTAGGAAGCATAGACTCAATGTGCAAATGAGGACAACTCTGTGACACGAGAGGCATCAACAGAGACCCCATAATGACTGGAAGCTTAACCAGTCAGTGGAGAAATATCTAAATAATGAGTACATATCCTAAGGTCATTCTAGAAACACGAACCATCATGAATAGACTCATAAAGCGTGCTCTGTTTGAAGGCAACATGATGGTTTCCAATATAAGAAAATACCATTTCCTCTCTGTCTTTTTATGTTTCTTTATTTTTTTGATCTTTTTCATATTATAAATCTTGAAATAGAATAAAATGTATTTATAGTACAATAAAGAGGAAACCAGTGTCGCGGGAAATCAAACTAGTTCCAAGCAACAAAACATACCTATGCTCAATGCAAGGAAGCACATGCAAGATAATGACACTCGGGGGAATGTTTCCTCTCGGGTTAGGGGTGATCAAATTGAAAAGGATAAAAAGTAAGCTCTGCTTGGCTAGAAATGAGAGAAGCTCAATAAGGAAAGAAGACACATGTGATGCATTTACAATTTGATATAAAGCGGGAGTCCCTAAGGGAGATAGGCAACATAATAGATTAGAAAGAACATGAGGTTTGCATTTGAAGTCATGGGGGGGATACAAGGGACTCCCAGACCTAAAGAGGGAGCTCAGCATGGGTACCAAATGGAAAAATGGGATCTAACTAGGGTACCCATGTTATGGAAAGCTCTACCACTTAGATAAAGACACTTCTAGAGGCAGCTAGAAGGTTCTATGACATTAAGAAGCGGGTTTGTACCTAGGTTTCAAGTGGAGTGAAATCCTATCTTACATTCCAAAGATGAGATATACTTGTCGAAGGCATGATCATACTAGGCACAACCCCTTACCATCTGAATAAACTGTTCCACAAAAATTCCTCACATTATAAAATTAGTCCATAAAGCTCAATATATATATATATATATAAATGGATAAATGACTCGAGTGAAGCTGCAAAATTCTGGTAGGTAAAACCAAAATATATACACTAATGTACAAAGTTCCAACCGATATTGGAGGCTCAAACATAGTTCAATGAGCGTGAGGGAGGAAACTAAAGTATTGCCTCAACCTTTAAATGATCGACCAAGATTTTGAACATTGAAACGATAAATTGTAATAGGTTCTTTCCTCTTTCAAACACAAGTTGAAAGTGAGATGGATAATCTACTCACTTGCAAGAGTGCACAATGAGGCTATTCAGATAAGTCTCAACCTCAATGACATGAGGCTCTCAAGGATTCATCAGGATGGTAGGAAAAATATCTTCTATGTTCCCTTCAGCATATAAACTATCATCGTCTAAAGGGAGCACAGGGTGATCATCTTCCTCACCTAAGTCCAACCAAGACTCATCATGCTTTGTCGTTTGAATCTCCTTTAGGAAAGAAGGTCTATAATGTAGGTCATCCCAAGGCCTTTCAGGAAAACTCATGGTCTTGACAATCACTTCATCCGGGGGAAAAGTAATATCTATAAAATCATGTTAGCAAGTTGAGTGGACTACCAAAGTAGGCGGGAGCATAGGATCTCCCTCCTCTATCCCCGAAGACGAAATATCGAGGTCTATAGTAGTTTCATATGAATCTTAACAAATGAATTTTGTTGCATAAAATGGCATAGCCATTCTAATGGATGGGTTCCCTTCACCAGATTCAACTAGAGAAGGGAGATTCCTAGGATCACTCAAATACAAAGCACGAAATGGAACCAGACTTGATGATTATAGAGCACCATAGAAAGTGGAATAAATAGAAAAAATTGGAGACAAAAAGTTAAATGTTCCCGTAAGTGAAGGATACATCCTGACATCAATGTTCTCATTTGTCGGCTAAGAATTCTCAATAATCGAGACGATAGGTCCCGACGATGTAGAGGAACTAGAATTAGTGAATGATAATTGATCAATCGTCATGATTCTTCCTTTGTGAGGAAAGGATACAACATAGAATATCGATGATACGATCACCTTCATGGCATAAATCCAGTTCTGACCCAGTAAAAGATTGTATTCAAGGGGTGCATCAACCACCTCGACCTCAACCCACATAGTCTTCCTATCACATACCCCAAATTTCAAAAACATTTTATGTTTTAGGAGACATTATGTTTTAATTTTATTATAAAGTTCATAATTATTGACCAAGTGGGGGTCAAGGATAATTGTATTTAATTGTTTAATATTTTATTAATTAAATAATAAAAGATGAGACAACAGCTTAAGAAGGCTATTAAATGAGTAAATGAGTATTTACTGGACACTTGGTGGAATAGGCTGGGTTGAGAGTAGATTGACACTTGGCAGCATCCTCAAACTACTTCTAGCTATTGCAGGAGGCAACTTCCCTATTTTTGTGGTCATGTTCCCCAAGAAAGTGGAACAAGAGCAGGTGGCTCATTAAGTGAAAAACTAACCTAAAAGATCTAGGCATGTTGATAAAACTACCCATTGAATTCAACTGAGGATGCTCATCCTTTACTTGTGAAATTTCTGAGTGAAATTGGTGCACATAAATTCGATGGAGGGGACAGGCAGAAGTATTTGAGTGGAAAGTGTTGAATTACTAAACTAGTGTAGTTGTTTTGAGCTGAGTTCTTGTCGCTACAGGCAGAAATATTACTATTGATTACTCTGTGGAGTTGCAGGGGTTTCTAAACCTATCCTCTCACCCAGTGCTTTCAACCTGGTGGACCAGTAGATAGGCTCTGGGGTCCTAAGATTTGCAGCTCAGCTGTCTTCAGGAGTTGGTTGGGAGGAACGGGCTCCTTAGGTTGTTGTCTCCTATACTACCAGGTTCTAAATATTATTTTGATTTCCTCTATGCAAGCATAGGAACAAGAATGTATGAATTTAAGAATTAATATATTTATATGTCTGCTTCATTTGTTTATTAAAATTAGTTAGAGAAATCTTTTACTGTTCAAAGATAAATAAATTCTGGATTAATTATCTATTAGAATAAATGATTTAGGGTTAGTGTAAATTTACTAATGGGTAAAAATACCTGATTGTATTTTTCCACACCTCTCAAGAGATAGTACTCTAGTACAATAGGTGAAATTAAGTTTGATGATTAAATCAAATCAAGATGTGTAGGAACATGATTATTTACTTTTTACTGTTAATCTTTATAGAAATGTCTAAAAGAAAATTTTCTCTATTTCAAATGTTTCTTTAGTTAAACACAATTGTTTAAGTTATAACCCTAAAATACCTTAAAAGAATGATTGCTAAAAACTAGTAACTGTCTGTAAGGCTTAACCTATTATATATACATATAATTATTAGCTAATACAGAACAGGAAAAGAATGCAATTGAAACAACCTTAGACAATATAAACAGTAATTTGCAAATTTATAGTAACACTTTAAGTATTACTAATAAACCTATGTGTCTTAATCAATCACATTAAAAACATTTAAATGATTTGTATACGAAATAGTTAAAAATAAAGTAAAAATACCATATTTTTCTGGTTCAAAACCCTAAACAAGTAATCTTTATAACCAAGTAAATCCTATTACGTTTTCCTTCAAAGTTAAAGAGTTTTCACAGTTTTATTCAAAACTCTTACTGTTCCAAATCTCTCATTATATAAATATTAGCTCTAATTTTTAATTGCCCTAAATAAAAATAAATCTAGACATAAGAGAGTACAAGTATTTATATTTATTTTCTGACCTAATTACGGAGTTAAATAATTTGAATTAGGGTTACAAAAATTAAACCCTATCCTAATCTTTTGCAAGCCTGTGGCCTTACAGCCTTTATAAACTATAAATTAATTTAACTATAGAAATAAACAACAAATTCTGGTGACAAAGTAAATTTACCACGGAAAAGGAGAAAACCTAATTCGCTTTACCATATCTTTCTAGTCTGGAATTTTAAAAGATCAAAAACAAAACTATCTTCCAAGTATAATAACTTAAAACTGTAAAATTTATTTTTTATTTCAAACCCTATTGTTTTCTTTACAAGATAATATAACAGGACAAGCCTCATGGTTTCCTCAAATTTGTCATTAACCCCAAACGCTTCATCCTTGCTTTTCAAATCAAACAAGTCACGGTCTCAAAACTGACTCGTTATTTTAGAAGATCCTTCAACCATCGATAAAACAGACCCAACTCATCTTAAAGGAGAGGACCTCTGGTTAAGTCGAGGCTTATCGAAATCAAAACGAGCTTTGGATAGTAGCCCAAGTCGTAACGAGCACACAAGCTTTTCTTCCACGTTCAGCTGGAAGCAAATCGAACCCTCTCTGCACCAACAAGGTAATTAAATTATAAAATTTATGTACATTTCTTATAAAAAGGAAAGGTTAACAGCTAAGAACAAAAAAATATATATTTACAATATATATAATTTACTTGGTTTGGTTGCTTATAGCCGCAGAATGAATTTCCTTTGAACCCCACACGAACCCTAGCAAAGGAACTAAAGTATCAAGCTGTCGTTTGAGGGAAAACTCCTAATCTAAGACCATGGCACAAAGTGAGGAGGCAACACTATAAATGACACAAACTGAAACCAAGATTTTTTTTACTGATAACTCAAACCAGGAAGTTTACCAATGAGAGTCGTCTTTGGTAATGACTCAACGAAGACCAAAGAGTATAGCTCAACCGTAAAAAAGAGATTACATGCCTAAAGGTCCCGCTTTGGCATTGGAGGCCCAAAGGGCCATGAGCCTGTCGGCTCTACGCTCGAACCAGCAAAAAAGATGGAGAAACAAGCAAGTTTTTAGGACGTTGGTCAGCGTTATAATCTAGGGTTTTCACATCAAAAAAAACCCTAACCATTGATTTACTTGCATGTGGAATCCACTATCTCATAAATAATGAGGTTTACTCCTTAGTCCCGATTTACATCGTTTATCCTGCATCCAAAAACCCGTGTTAGTATTTTGGGCTTATGCAAACATTTTGCACATGTTAATATTTTTTTTACAAATGTTAATACAACATTAATATATATTATAATATGATAATACTATTGCTTATGTTGACACCTTCGAATATTTAATCTCGGTATGGTAAGTAACTATTAAAATGCTAGACCACAACTATGCATTTGGAAATTTTTGGTACCATTGCATCCGACGATAAGGATTATGAAACATTTGGAACCTTGTTCATAGTTTTAGGTTAATATATATTTTTTTTTATGTTTTACTTTTGTAATAAAAGTATTTTCCATTAAATAAAAACTAGGCATTTATTATATTTGTCGAGCCTAGATTAAAGGAAGTTTACCAACGTGAGTCGTCTTCAATAATCACTTAACGAAGACCAAACATTATAGCTCAACCATAAAAAAAGAGATTACATGCCTAAAGGTCCGGATTTGGCGTTGGAGGCCCAAAGGGCCATGAGCCTGTCGGCTCTACCGCTTGAACCAGGGAAAAAGATGGAGAAACAAGCGAGTTTTTAGGATGTTGGTCAGCTTTATAATCTAGGGTTTTCACATCAAAAAACCCTAACCATTGATTTACTTGCACGTGGAATCCACTATCTCATAAATAATGAGGTTTACTCCTTAGTCCCGATTTACATCGTTTATCCTGCATACAAAAACCCGTGTTAATATTTTGGGCTTATGCAAACATTTTGCACATGTTAATATTTTCTTTACAAATGTTAATACAACATTAATATATATTATAATATGTTAATACTATTGCTCATGTTGACACCTTTGAATATTTAATCTCGGTATGGTAAGTAACTATTAAAATGCTAATCCACAACTATGCATTTGGAACCTTGTTCATAGTTTTAGGTTAATATATACTTTTTTTTTATGTTTTACTTTTGTAATAAAAGTATTTTCCATTAAATAAAAACTAAGCATTTATTATATTTGTCAAGCCTAGATTAAATTGGTTGAATATAGAACATAATTGACTGCTAATATAACAAATTCAATTTATGAAAATAACAGATTTTACAATACCTGTACTAATCAAATCTTTAATATAAACAAGTAGTCTAGCATTTCAAGTTTTGCAGTTGGGATTTCAATCTCGAACCTAAACTGGAAACAAAAGGTTACCTATAATAGGACCTGTAACGAAAATCATCAATTCCACTGCATTAGCTTCAATGAGCTAAGTAAGCCTCGGATATAACTCGAAGTTCCTTCATTTAAGCAAGAAACAAAACTTTAGTACCTTGCACTTACAAGTAAATTAAACAATCGTTTTCAGTAATTACTAATTCATATCTTTTTCTATCTAGATCGACCCTTCCTTACTTAATTTTGAAAATAGTTAGTAAGGAATGTTAGTATAGAAATTAATCAATAAATTTGTTATAGTATCTAGATTTGGTCTTTTAGAAGTGTTAATTGTTAGCAGTTGTGTCACTCACTTAAGCGATGAGTTTTAAACATTAGTTGTCGCAGAAAAATTTAAATTTTTATGAATGTTTGGGAGTTTTACACTTCCCTCCCAACTGGACCTGAAGAGAAGGAATAATTGCGTGTGGTCTAAATGAACATCCATCAAATTTTGTCAACATAGTCATAGATTCAAACAACTAGGGAGAGTCAAGACCCTTCCAACAAGGTAACGACATGGCTGATGTCGAAGCACCTTCATCAATGGTCGTGTATTTGATGGTGTTGTTTAAACGCTCTCCATGGAATTGAAAAGTCACATGGTAAGGAAAGTGAGGTTGGACATAACTCATCTCAAACTTGATTGTACTCAGACTACTTAAATTACGAGCTCAATAGCATCCAAGAAGGAATTCCTCTATGAGGGACAAGCCTGAAGCACTTATAAGGTCGCCATTGCATATGGATTCTGGCCCAAATCCTCAACGATATAATAGTTTTTGGCAGCTCGGGCACTAGGATTATGCTTCGAGCACTTTGTGACTTCTTTTGGTACGCGTGGTATAGTCTCAGGCTTGTCAATCTATAATGGGATCTCATGAGGAAGAGGCTCTTTAGCCATGGTCGATTGGGACAGACCATAATCACATCAACGAATCTCAACATGAACAGCTGACATCATATTGATACAACCATGACCACTTTCAGGGGTCGACAGGTTTTGCATCTCACCACCCCCAGTGGTTGAAGTCCTCGAAGTAATATTTGGATTATGCGGAAGGGGATCCATCCACACAGTTTGGTTCTATGCTATCCACTTTTAGGCATCATCAATCCTAGGGAACAAATGCATGAGGTGGTCTCATCCACAAAGCTTACATAAAAATTTGACCTTACATTTAGACTCCTTGTCCCCACCAGCATTGTCATTTTTCTTGTCATTATAAGCTTTTTTTCTATCATTATTCCCACCCCTACAATTATTTCTTCTCTTTTTATTCCCTCTAGGTTGTTGGTTACCCTTTGGGTTCATAGACTGCACAAAACGTACATCTAACAATTGGGTGGAATAGGATGTGGATTGGTTAATAGACAAAGTTTGCAATTGGTTTGTCACTTGGTCTACAACTTTTGCACTCACAATGCTAACAATGCCATCGGCATGCGGCCTGGGATTAAAATTGGTGTCATGAATAAACCTCGATGTATTATGAATGATCTCATAAAGGATCCCAGACTGAGCATAAATCAAGTCTAACTATTGATATCGGAAAAGGGCATGTTCCTAGGTTTCCACTTTAGACATCAAAACGTCCTTCACGATATAATGTAGTAAGGACATAAGGAACGATTCCAATAAGAATTATAGTGGAATGTTGGCCTTAATTAATTGCTTTCGTCTATGTCACTCTTAAATATGGTCGGAAATATGGGTGGATTTGTCTTTCCAAAAGGCCGACAAGACTTCGATACCAACATCATAGTAAACCGACAAATTAAAGTGATTAAGGAATACAATGGCTAATTCCTATTAAAGGTCTGATATGTGCCCCCAATCAGCTCTATATACCATTTCATGGATAGCGCCATGAGGGTGCATTGAAACAGTCTCAATCGAATAGAATCATGATTAAGCAAATTTAAAGAGCACCATAGATGAAAGTTCGTAACATTATCATGAGGATCCTCGCCATTCTTACCTTCAAACTTCGAAACATCCAAAGGAAGTTTGGTGGGAACAGGAGGCCATGCTAGATCATGATACACTGGGTCATTTGTGAGTCTCGATAGATCAGACAAGTTCAACGTGGATAAAAATGGGAGCCAAGGTTGTGACATTTGATTCCATGCTCCCTGGAAATATTGGTTATGATACGATGGGTTATGGTAAAGGCCATGAACTTGACTAGTTGGATAGTAATATCTTCTCGTATGACCCATGTAAGGATGCATGGACATTTGCAATGGGGCATTCCTTGAGAAGGGGGAACCATATAACCAAAATTAATTGTCTAGTGTACTGGACGACCCCAGATATCTATGGAAGCACGTAATATCTGGACACAAGGATGCCAGATGACAGGGACCCATATAACCAAAGGGATCATACCCTCTTAAGGGCCCACTCCAAGTAAGGGGAGGATTTTACATGAAAAATGCATTCGAAGGGATAGGAACGGAGGACAATGGGACAAATGATGATATATAAGTTGTAGCCCCAATGTTCACATATATGCCACCACCCGAACAAGGATTAACATGGTACTAATAAATAGGGTGGCCCCCTTCCAACAGATGGAGTAGAAGGAGGAATGTGACCACCTCTAAATTGATACGAAAAGTAAGGGGCAGATGTTCCCCCAAGTCCAACACTAATGTTATCACTAGGAACATGAGTGGATGATGGTATACTAGCTGAAACATTTGGCATGCTGAAAGTAAATGGACTCACAACTAAGGGAACGGTCTGATTCTCAGTACATGACCGCCTTGAGGAAACGTTTGGTATGTGATCTAAAAAATACCATGTGAATTCAAAAGGATTTGTTCCTACAGGGAGAGAAGTACTACGAGCATGTAAAATGGTGTAAATTGGAGTCTGTGAGATCCATAAGATAGTGGTAGAAGAATCCCCGTGTGCTTCATCTCCCACTGTAAGTGGTGAGGATAGAGGATCTCTGGAGTGTTAGACAAAGTACTCATCCCTAAAAGTCTAATAAGTCCCCAATGGGAAAGAGGACCAATCTCACATCTCTTCCTCTTATAAATAGGTTGAGTAGGATCAAAAGGTGATAAACCTACTGACTGTCGAGAATGAAGAGGATATGGAACTTGATCCACATTGACTCTACAAATATACTAAAGTAACCATGATCCCTAAGGACAACTAGTGAACATAAAGAATTCCCCTAAATAAGCTACGACAAATACACACAAACAAGGAATGAGGAAAAATGAGCTCCCGAATGCACCAGTTATGTCTCTCCTAAGAGAACCATGAGACTCTCTTACACTACAAGCAAAGGTGTGTAACCAATTATAGTGGCCCTTAGCTTCAATGCATCAAGCGACTGTGCCATTTGACCCCTACCTAACTAGGGCACTCATAGAATAACCTCTACAAGTACCCCCTATGATACCTAGGAAAAACAACTAATCTCACCTCAATATAACCAATGCTCAAGTAGACAGTCGCATGCGGGATCTACCGTATGGGAAGGGTAACTAATCTTGAATCTTGAAAGTGCCAAAGGTACCTCAAGATCCCCTAGATGCAAATAAGATACCGGAAATATCTTCGACGCTCACTAAAGGTAGTGGAGGGATATCCCCACCATCAAAGTGTGTGATGCCTCGTGATTAACTCCAATGTAAGAGGAGCTTCTTCAGAACACCAATTATAACAAGGATTTCTCCTCTCCCTGGTCAGGCACCTAAATTGTTTCCATTTTATAGCCTTGGATAAGTTTACTCACAAAATCCTATTCCAAGACTCTAAAACCTAAGCTTGTTGGTGCACCCTATAAAGTAAAATTGTTCTAATAAATTTTAAATTAACTGTCCATTTCAAGAGGTTGTGCTTACTCAAGGGATATGGCCATGAAACTAATGAAGTTATGACTCGGAAATAAAAGCAAATATGCACACCTAAAATGAAATGCACAATAATTCCTTTTCCTTTCAAATGTAAATGTGATCCTTCTTAAATGAAAGCCTAGACTAATTTCATTCCAAGCAAACCGATGCAAGTACTTACTTCCATGCAAATGCAAAATGCAAATGAATATGCATTGATGCAATTTGTTTTTGTATTTTCAAAATAAATTAATGAAAATGCAAAAAAGAACCATCAAATTCGCAGTCCATGTAGCAAGAATCAAGACACGATCCAAGCAAGACACCAAGACTCGATGACTAATGCACTAAAAGCAAAACAAAAAGGGAGAAAATGATAAGAACAACTTTCCTAAGGAAAATTTAATGAAAAAAAGAAGTTTCCAGTCACAAAAAGTTAGTCAACATACATCATAAGGACCCTAGAAGACTTGGCAAGACTCACAACCCACCCAACAATATCTCACAGCAATCTACCAATCAAAATTTGAAGTATATGTGATTGTTCAGAGAACAACAGTGTATGTACATGACCTAATAAAGGAAAGACCATGTAAATACATGACTACCAGTATCGTGACCCGCATTTATAAGGAAGAAAGTGGTAAAAAGGAAAGTTAAAGGCCAAAACACTCCAAGTAACACTCCACAAATGACTATACTCCCAAATGCAACACAAAAACACAAAGAAATAGAGAGCAATTTAAGCAAAAATGCACCCAAAAACCCCAACAAAAAGGACACTTCCCCAGTGGAGTTAGCAATTATGTTACGGAGAAAATCCTCCTATGGTTTGGGGTGGACCACAACATATAGTATGGCACCAGAAATCACATCCATTCTCAAAAATGCTAGATAAATTAAAGAAGCTAACAACTGAGGGATAGAAATTGTACCTCAACTAGATGTTTGAAGAAGACCACTATTGAGATCATGATCAAATGCTCATCCCTGTAATTTTCCCTCAACAACAAATATATATCCTCACCTCTTCAATCCTCCATAGCAAAGAAAGCTCACAAACGCAATGGAGAGCTTGGGAGATGAACACAAATGGTTCTATCAACAAGGACAAAGGGATGCACACTCAATTATATGGCAATGAGGAAAACGTTTGCTATAGTCCCCTTACTCTAAAAGTTTCTCCTCCTCTAATGCTTCACAATGGCTCAATATATAGCCCTCAAATGGGAAATGGAAGGTCAAATCGGAACATTTCTCAGCATATGGAAGGCCAAGGGTCAAGGTATTTGTTACTTTATGAGGAAAACTCCAATTTTTTTTTTTGTTTTTTAGCACAAAAACCGATGTACGTGGACTGTAATGGTGGAAGTTGCATATAGGCGAGCTGCATAACTGTTGACCCCCATGTATCTCCAAAAGTGTCTTTTTAAGAGTTAAATTGAATCATCAGGGCTATAGTGAGTAAGGGGAGTAGAGTGAGTCTGCATAGGGACAAGGGAATTCCATCAAGGAATGATGCATAAGGTGTGGAAAATCATCATCAAAGTTTTTAAGAATAAATTTATAATGGAGCTTTAGATTGAGAATACCTTCTCGCAATAGCAAAAGACAACATCAATTGAAACAACAAAGGTAACTTCTTTTCCTCTACTACCTATACATAAAAATCCTCACACAACACATAAGTACACCATAGAACAATCAGTAGAGTTATTTGGCAAGTCTCCACCACCATTCCTAACTCTGCTCGAAGAAGAAACCCCTCATCTCGCAACATCAGCATCACCAACCCTTATAATGAGTCCATAAATCACCAAATTGTTTGGAATTTTACCATCCCTTTCCATGAATACATTGACAACTATATTTCTACAATTACAGGAGTTGACCAGAATAATCCCTATTCCTGAATGAAAATTTTCACGCTTCCAATTGGCCATCTTTCCTACACTACCACCTCAGGCTCCTAAGCCTCCTAAAGCCAAGAAACCACTACATCTCCCATCAATCTAATCTATTATCAAATCAAAAACATTGTCGCCTATAACCACTTTACTAGATATCACATCACATCTTTCAATGACCACTTTTCCAACCATTCTAACCGCCACCACTACTATAATTGCAGTACCCTTGTCAAGTTTGCCTCCACCTGCATTAACCAATTCTACAGCTACCCACATAACCATTAAGACAACCACTTTTGCACTTTCTCCTTTAGTCACACTAACAACTTCACCATTGACTATTTCATTAACTTCCATCCCAATGACCACAATCTCAACTATCACGCCATGCCCCATCTCGACCACATTCTGACTCTCATCCTGGCCATCTCTTCTAACTAGCAGAGTAGGCTAATGGAGAGTACAAGGAAAACAAAAAAGGATAAGCAAAAATAAAAAGACAGAATCAAGGATCATGGTACCAATGCAACAAACAACCAGGACCATAGCAACCACCGGAATATTTGCACATGCAAAGGATTTAGATGAATAATTAGATGAGTTCTTCAAGGTAATTAATAAAGAAGGAAGTAGACATTGGAGTGATGCTAACAAAAGACTCAAATTTTGAGAATGAGTAGGAATATGTGTGGAATGCATGTAAAGAAGAAGTTGAACAAGTCATTGGCCTCTCTTAGTACCACAACCGAAGCAACACCTTGACAGACTTTAGAGTCTCATTAGGTCCACACTAACATGCTTTTAACAAGTCCTTGACCAACAACAACAACAACAGAATTGTGAGACTAACATGTGTATGGCAGATCAATTTAAAAATTTTGAAGAGTGGGACCATAAAATTCAAGAATGTGAAATCCTTGCAACTAAGTCAGGGATGGTCCTAAACAATTGGTATGCATATTATGGTAATGTGTGTGTCAAACTACAGAACATACAAACCACCCTCTAGGACCTATATACAAGGAAGACCACAGCAGACCCAGAGGCCAACAAGATTTTAGGCAAACAAATTATTATGGAGCAGCAACAAACTATAGATTTTCAAAAGCAAGAACATCAATGGCTGCATGAATCCAAGACCGTGCAGGGAGAAGTGAATGGATTGACTAATCAAATACATAGGTTAATGAGCTCTACAAAATCCAATGCCAAAACTTCAAGTTTCTACACATGAGAAATAGACCTTCACGAGAAAAAAAATTGCAATTATTAGAATCGACCACATCTAGTACAAGCATCCAAGTACTCTTAGTCATCTAGGGAGATTTTGAACAATACCTTTCTGTGTCTTTTCCTGCCATAGTTGAAGCTTATGTTGAAACCACTCCTCCTGGTGGGACATCCACATATCAACAAAATTAAAATCTTAAAATTTTGTAATTTTGTAAAAAAAAAATTAATTTTGAAGTCTTACATCCCTGCTCTCTTCAGTACAAAGAAGTTTTTGGGGTGGAAGCAAAGTTAGAGGAGCCTAATCTATGAGTCGACTAGGTCCTCCCAAATGATCACTCAATGGTCAGCCTAGTCCACTGGAGTCAGTTAAGCAAATTGTTGAATAGTTAACAGTTCTAATTGTCTAACCAATTGTACACCATATATATAGGCTGATGAACCATGAAGACAATGAAGATGATTATCCTTCATTGTATAATATGGATTTTTTATATATAATATAATACTTGTTTTTTGTGTGACCATTAATTCCTTTTTATTCCCTTTGTGTATGTATGTTCTCATGTATGTTTATATGTTTATAATACACTACTGGTAACCACATGTAACCCCAAACATTATAGCAATTGGCTTAGAACATTATATTGATAGTTTGAGAAAAGAAGGCAATATCCTCTTATTAGGAGACTTTAATGTTAGAACAACAACTAACCAATCTATTATCTTAAGCAACGATTCCAACCCTAACAGTTTATGGTTGGATGAGGAGCTTGTTTTAGCTTGTCGATACAACAGAAGCTTTAAATACTTGGTTGATAATTTGTTTACTTCTGAACTAATCAAGCTCTCTAGTTCCCAAGATTTAATAATTTGCAATTATAACACCCCGATTTTGACCTCGTTTGCATTAAATTATATATGATGTAAATATTGTATTTAATCATGGTGTGAAGCTAAAGGCAAAGGCCCCACCGTCGATTTAGTGTATTATGTTTCAGAAATTAAAATCGATGCCGATGATTATCGTGCTAGCCGATGGCACAGTATATTTTGGACATCATGTAAATATGCAATTTAATTAAAATACCCACAACCAGCTATGTCAATGCAACATTAAAGAGATGGGGGCATGATTTCATAAGGAATAGGGGGGGATATTAAAACCCTTGAGCCAATGGGGTAAATCAAAATGTCAAAGGGAGAACCCTTAAATCTTTCAACTACCCATTTTGTCTTTTTGTGCTAATCATTTATTTTTGCCAGAAATTAGTTGAGGAAGTTATTTATCTGGGATGGGAAAGGTTTCAAGGTCAAATTCGAATTGGGAAGACCACCCTTTTTGGGGGAAAACGGTTTGGCTTATTGGGAAAGTAAGAACCCAGAAATTCATTCCTCACCCAGAATGCATTCATGTCCTTCATTTTTCCTCACACGATTGAAGCTTGGGAAGCTCTCTTCATCACGTTTTCTGCAGTTTCCCATTTTTCTCCATGGTTGGGAAGTCGTTTTTGTGTTGCTGAGTGAATATGCAGCAGAGATTCATGTTTTGGGTGTTTGTTGAGGCTAAATTTGCTCCTGAAATTCCCATAGGCGCTTTATGATTTTGGGATTCACAATTTGGGTGTGAATGATGGTCATTTTTGCTCCTAAATGTCCATGAACGATTTGTGAATTCGATTTTGGTTCCCAGGGTTGTTTTTCCCCTTGCTTCCATTTTCGTTTTGGCTCTTGGGACGTTTTTTTTCCATACCCAGCACTTGTGCTTTGTGGTTCTGTTCATTGTTTGGTCTGAACTGGTTAGGAGTGGAAGAGGCCAGAATTGGCTTGATAAGACTAGTGAAGAGAGGGACCTCACAAAGAGATCAAGAGGGGTTGGTTATCCTTTCTGCATGCCATGGAGAGCACTAGAAGGGAAGGTATGGCCTGAGGGAACTGTGTAGCAGTGAAGGGAATACTTCCTTATGTTGGGTGGTGTAGTTGTTATGGAGGCCAAACTAGATCTTGTGTAGGTTTCCATAGCTCTGTGGTTGAGCTCACTAGCTTAGCAGTTCAACCTTTCCACCTACTTAGCAGCCTGATAAACCCAAATGTAGTTTTGGCTTGGATGAATTTTGATATGCCTTTGGCTATGTGTGAGCCTGATGTTGTTCCCTTATTCCTTGTGGGAATCATGCCCGGCTCGGGGGTGGTAGTGTTGCTGAGAGATTGATAAGCACGCTGGCCTATGGTTGGGTGCAACATTGTAGCGACATAGTTGGTTACGGGACAACTCCTTTTCAAGATAAGTATTTCTTGTGTATTTAACCTCTGCAAATGTATTTGTTTTAATGAATTATTATAACATGTTGAATGCTTTGATGAATGTATTTGCTTTCGATATATTTGCAATTGTTATACATCTGCATATGTTTTTATGTTCAATGCATTTTACTTTATGTTTATGTTCATGGGGCTTAGTTTGCCCGGTTGAATGATATCAACAATGCAAGTCGTGTCCTCTTAGAGGGGAGGGGATGTGACAACAATGTCTAATAAAGTGGGAAAATTCCAACCAAATGGCTTGCATTCATGGACTTGGAAATAGTGTTGTACGCTATGTGATTTATGATAATCTCATATACAACCAATAATTAATTTTGACATATTAAATGACCATGAGCGTGATTGAGATTATAGACCTTTACTCCTAACCCTAATTTTTCCCATGCATAAGATTCGTATAGAAGAAAATTCTGATAACAAAAAGCTCTTGATCTTCAACAAAAGTAAAGTTGATATTTTCTGAAGAATTTAAGAAATGAATTGAATATCGTATCAAACAAAGACAATATTGAAAACCTATATCATAGTTCTACCACAACTCTCAACCTTCCTTAACAAGTTCTCCATTGAAGTAGCATGTAAAAAAAGATTAGCCCTTGGTATGATAAGGAGTGCAAAAAGGCTAGGAAAGCCATTAAGGAATCTCCTAATGAGTCCCAAAAAGCTGACAAGATAAATATGTGTTAGGCCCTAATTAAAAGAAGAAGAAGAAGAAAGTATTATTTAAATAGGAAACAAGGGAAGCTTTTACACTTGTTTAAGATAGATCCTAAGAAATTTTGGAGGCAAATTCTAGCTAGTAAAATTAAAAAAAATTATTTGATTTCCTTGAGGAATTGGAATTCATACATTATTTCCCTGATGTAGAAAGATAGCATTCAAACCCTTTTTACAAGACAGCATTCAAACCCTTTTTACAGAAGAAGAAAAAGTAGTTTCTATAGAAAACTTAGAATTTGGATTTAATATGCTTGCAAAAGATAAAGATAAGAGCATTCATACTCACAAAATTAATCTCATAATAGCAAAAAGGCCGAGAAGAGAGGCCACTAATCAAATCAGTTCACTATTATAGACCAACGATAAATGAATCTCTTAGATGACGAACATTATTCATCATGTTGTAGGTCATTTAATGTGATGGCAACATGCATGCCAATGTTTGAATCTCAAGCTGCTTGAAATCCAACAACCCTCATATTAAAATAACTCTTTTTAAATAACCTCAAATTACAATATGCTCGAAAGTTAATTCCTTAGATCTCATCCTAGGCAACTAAGAATATTCCAGCTTTTGTTCAATCCTGTATGTTAGGAATAGATTTGTATTAAAAAATTGAAATGAAATAAAAACATAATTAAATATTTATATATCCACTTATTATTTATTGCTTAATATATTCATTTTCAGTTATCCATCTCCCATTAATTTCAATGAATTACGTGTATTTAAAACACGGCATTATTCAAATTAATCCCAGTAAATAGTACGAGAATTGTGGGCTCCAAACCGAAACTCCTGTTCATTGGAGTTTGTTACAACTGCGTTGAGCCAGGCTGCGATATGCACAAAGTCCGTTTGCTAAAACGAGACTATTCACACGTAAAATGGTAGGAAAGTAATCTTTCGAGTACTATGCCAGGGTGGACGAGAAGTCGGTAAGTTCAACATGTTTTCCGGGTCTGGCTTCCGTGATTCTTATAAATAACTTGTTAGTGACTGTAGCCAAGGAAGCACACACCGAGTCTACTCTAAATCTTCTTATTTCTGGTGTGTGCTCTGGGCTATCTGGGTCGCTGGAGGTTTGTTAGATCTTAATTCGGGTCCATATTTTAGCGGTTTGGAAGCATCTTTCCGCCATTTTAATCCTCCATAATGAAGCTTCTGAGGCTGGAATTAGCGGTCCTGCTGCTGAGCCTCCTGTGCTGCGCCAAAGCATTCAACATCACGAAGATCCTGGACGAATATCCAGAGTACAGCCAGTTCAATCAAGGCCTCACGCGGACAAAGCTGGCGGACGAGATCAACAGCCGCCAGACGATCACGGTTCTGGTGTTGAGCGATGGCGGCATGGCTTCGCTTAGTGGCCTGGATCTGGCCTCCCTCAAGCGTGTCCTCAGCTTCCACGTTCTGCTTGACTACTTCGACGCCCAGAAGCTCCACGAGATCACCAACGGCACCACGCTCAGCACCACGCTCTACCAGACCACCGGCTCAGTGGCCGGCAACGGCGGCTTCCTCAATATCACCGACCTCAAGGGCGGTAAAGTGGGCTTTGGCGTGGCTGAAGGGCCCAGTCTGGATGCCACGTATGTCAAGTCGGTGAAGCAGGAGATCTATAATCTGTCGGTCATCGAGGTGAGTCAGCCCGTTGCGACTATCGTGGCGGCGGCGCCGGCACCCTCCCCCAGCAACGTGAACATCACGGCAGTTCTGATAAAGGGCGGCTGCAAGATCTTCGCCGACCTGATCTCCACCACAGGGGTCCTCAAGTCCTACGAGGACGCCATCCAGGGTGGCTTGACTGTGTTTGCCCCCACTGACGGCGCTTTTACAGGTGACACCACAAAATTGCTGAAGGAGCTGTCTACCGAAGACAAGGTCTCCGTGCTGGAGTTCCACGCGGCGCCCGTCTACAGTCCACTTGGTACCCTTAAGGTCACCAACAACCCCATGACCACGATGGCTAGCAAGTACACCCTCGCGGTGTCATCCTCCGGCGACACAGTGACCCTGAACACCGGTCTTAGCAAGGCCACGATCAGCGCCACCTTACTGGATAACCAGCCTCTTGCGATCTTTACTGTGAATAAGTTGCTCGAGCCCAAAGGGCTCTTCGCCACGGCTCCCTCACCCTCGGAGGCCCCCACCCCCGATGCCGATACGTCCGAAGCCACGCCCGCATCAACGCCCGAAGCTGCAGCTGGACCTACTGAAGCTGCAGCTGGACCTATCGAAAGCCCCGCTGACTCGGAATCCGAAAAAAACAGAGCCATTTCATTCGTCCCCGGTACCGCCAGTGCCTGCCGTGGGTTATTGGCATGCGTCGGAGCTTTATTTTTCATGTTGTAATCCACCCAGCTTCGCTACTACTTGAGAGGAGTTGGTCCAGCAAAGGGAACGAATAAAAGAAGTGTGCCGCTCCGCTTGATTTGATTGGACTGGAGCAATTGCTCCTCCTCCTGTGACTCTGACTATTCTTAACCAGTATTTGGTCTTTACGAGTTATTATTTCATTTAAAATATTTCAATGATATATCTGAAACTATGTACCTCGCTGGATGCCTGTGAGTTGTTTGGAAGCGTTTAGATCTCTTGATATTCGGCACAGATTAATGCTGTTGTATGTATCCTTTTCTAATTCATTTATTCGATCCACCAAATAAGCAACAATTATATTAACCTTCTATAAATCATATATTTGATCGACCAAATAAATCAACACTTCCATTTACCACTTCAAATCAGATTACTCTTTATTCATTTCTTACATATCATAAGTTGTAACCTTTTTTCAATAATGATTCTTACATATCATAACTCATAACTTAGTAATTACATATCATAACTTACTTAAAAAAGATGTAACTAAAAAATACTGCACTTTATTATAATTAACATAGATTTATGTAAAGGGGATCTATATAAAGAAGATCTACCAAATATTTAAAAGGATCAAATTTTTTAAATTGCAAACCATTTTCTTGGAAATATGATTTTATTTTTATGATTTATTTTTATCTAGTTTATGTTGTTTTATATATGTACCAATTCTAAATAATTTAAATACAATTTAAGTCAAAAACTTATTTTTAATAATATTTTATTATTTTTTATAAAAGACACGTGTCAACTTTAAGATGAGCATGAAATGAGTTACGCATCTCTCTTTTACTGGACTGTATGATACACATTTTCAATACAAAAATATTCTATTTTTATTTGTTAAAACATTATAAAAACTACATAATTAAACTATGAAAAAAAAATACTTCCACTTTATTATAAAAATGTTCTATTTGTATTTATTAAAACATTATAAAAACTATACAACTAAACTGTTAAAATTAGATTTTGGAAATTTCTAGAAACTGGAAACTACAAAAAAAACAATTAAAGTGATTTTGAAAATTTCTTTAAAAACAATATAAAATTTATCATTTTGCAATATTAAATATTAAAAAAATGCAATTATTCAACTAACTTGAAACAAATCTAATTTAGTTTAAAATCAATGAATATGTATTGTGTGTCTTAAAAGATTTCATAGTGTTCATAAGGAAAAAAATGTTTACTAAAATTACAATCCAAAAAGGTTTGAAGGTTTAATCACGATTTAATAATGTGATACTAAACCTATTATACTGCTAAGAAATGAAATTTCTTTTTCCAACTTTCATACTTTCGTATTATAATAAAAGAAAAATGTAACTAACAGCTTTTTTACAGTTTTTTCATTATAAATTTACAAAATAATTATAAAAATTATTAATGCTTATCATCCACTTGAACCAAATAAAATTAAGTTAGAAAATGTGCATGTAACATCAACATCAATTCATAACCACAACCAACATTGCTTACAATCACCAAATACCCATTACAAAAGATTAAAGATTAGGAGAGATGACTTTCTTTGGATCACAAGTGGATCTTATGGAAAATGTGTAATCGCCCATTACAAAAGATGAGAAGAGATGACTTTCTTTGGACCACAAGTGGAGCTTATGGAGAATGTGTAATATAGCAAATTGATCATGCATAAATTTGCTATCCACAATGGATTCTTCTATTAGAACAATCTTGTTACCAATAAACACTTTTTAGTCCCTCATAACTCTTGCTACAACTTTTTATTTATTAAATATATATTAATAATCATTACTCATATAAATTTATGAATATTATATTTAAAACCTATTTTTATATATTAACATATTTTTTCCATTAACATTATATATGTAACAATTTTATATATATATGTGTGTCTATTCTCAGTTTTTTTTGGTTTTTACTATATGGGAAACAAGAAATAAAGTTGTTTTTAAAAACACTTGGACACCACTCGAAATAACAGTCAATCTATTATGGCAGAAATTGATGGAACATCAAGCAGTGCTTAATCAAAAACCAGCAAGAGTCCTCAAATCTCCGGAAATAGACAAAAACAAACCTTGGGGCTTATTTGATGGAGCAAGTCAAGGGGAACCTCCTTTGGGAGGAGCTCGAGGTATCTTATACCTCAATGAGGATACAAGATTTGAGATTAAATTTGCACCAGGGAAAGGCACAAACAAGGCAGAATTAATAGCTTTTTGGTGAGTTCTTAGGTTGGCAATGGAAAAATGGGTTCAGAACTTACAGCTTTTTGGACACTCAAAGATGACAATAGAATGGGGAAACAGGAACATTCAGATTAATGGTCCACATCATCAACATCTGCTGAGAAAAATAAGGGACCAAATCACAACTTTCAAATCAATTACCTTCCAACATATCTACGGAGAGCTGAATACTGAAACTGACAAACTCTCAAAATTGGCACTAGCTCTCCCTTCAAGTTTAATGGAGGTGAAAGAAGTTGTAAATAATCGAGTGTCAAATCAGTATGTAAGCTTGTAGATAATGAGCACTTGATCTAGATGAACTTTTTGATGAACGAAAGAAGCCCACAATGTGTCATAAAATGTGAGGCAATTTTGACGTACTTAATGTATGCTCCTGGATGGCACTTCATGTTTATTTCAGTGTGAATAAAGTTATTTTTTACTTTGGAATATATATATATATTACAATGGTGATATAATATATATATAGACCATTAACACTTTACAATAGTTATGAGAATTTTCATGGACTTGGCAAAGAAACAACATAAATCCTTAATAAATAATTACACATATCTCCATGAGATTTTAACCTACATAATCATGATGGACTAAGAAATTGACATTATAAGTTAAATAAATAAATATAGCTAAGAAATGCCATAACTAAGTCAATCTCATAATTCCAACCTTAAAAAATTGAATGTATTAATAAATACTTAAAATAATGAATGTATGAATAAATATTTATTGAAACACGGTGTTTCCATTTCTCAAACCCTACCTTGAGTAGGAACCTCAATATGAGGGAGGCATAAGAGCAGTGCTTGTGGGCCAATGAAAACCTAGAAGGTTTTAACATCTTCCACACAAAGAGCATTAATATTGTAATATCCTCCATGTTTTTACTTTGATTATTAACTAAGTAAAAATTCGTATTTATGATTAAGTGGTTAATATTCTGTTCTTTTATTTTGAACATGTGTAAGATAAAAGCTTTTCATTGTCCTCATTAAAGGAAAGATGTAAAAGACAGTTTTTGATATCATTAATTAAATGTTGGAGGTAGTTAGAGTGGTCATATTAGAACTTGATGAGCCATGACCCCATCGAAAGGGAACATGGTACTGAAACTCAAGAGGTGGGAAAGACAAGTGTCAAGAGGAGGTCTCATTGAACAAGCCCCCTAAATCTAGGAGGGGATCCAAGGCCAACTAAATCCCAAGGAGGAAAAGTTGGGCATCGTGTTAGAGCTAGGAAAATATGTTATTTATGTGCATGTTTGTGAAGACAGGACATTGTCTAGTATGCATCAGAAATCTATTGTGTGAGCATTGTTATATGTTAGGCAATTTCTAAGAAGTGAAAACTTTGCTTGAGTTAATCAAGAGCTAATTATACACTTGAGAGTGTGGGAAGTATTGTTTGAATAAGTTGTTGCATCTATAGAGCAAAGTGTCATCCCCTATGTTGTGATGGTTTGTGATGGGGGATGATTACTAAGCAAAAAGATTTGCTGTTTAGTGGTTTGTGGTTGGGTGGAACATGGTTGTTTCAACTATTTTTCAATGCCCATTTCATTAATTATGGACTTATTCCAAGCCAAACCCCTTCGAAAACAGGTCAAAAATACCATTTCTAATGTCCAAAAATGAACTTTCTAAAGTGAAAAATAGAGTTCAAATAGTGCCATTATTAGGTTTCAAAACTGCACTTTTGGGTTTGAAATTGACACTTTTTGAACTGCATTTTGCACTTTTTGCTCACAATATTGACACTTTCATAACCCATTTTCGCACTTCTTGCACTCAATATTGGCTTGTTTGGAATTAGGTTTTGCACTTTCCAAAACTAGATTGGCATTTTTAGAATCTAATTTTTCAAATTTTAGAAACCTCAATCCGTAAATATTCAATCCCACTTAGTAAAGTATTATTCAAAACTTTTAAAGTTGGTAACTCATCACTAAAAATACCCTTCAAAAATAAAACACAACTAGATAAAAATGCCAGACATAGAGAATACTATCAAGAAAAAAAAAAATCGCAATTTACATTATTCAACAAACTAATTCATGTTTTTAACATTAAATCTTACATTGTTAACACCGTTAAGGTGTAGCAAAAAAGACCACAATCGATCTAACAAGTATGTTTCATTCTCGTCATCACAATTATAGCTCTTTGAAATTACGTAGTTCCCTTCATCATTACAAACTTTTTTTTTCCAAATCGTCCACAGTCATTGTGTAACTAGCATCATAAACATAGCTTAACATCTTCCAGGCATTATTTAAAGTTTTGAGACATACGTTTGGATTCCCAACTCCAACATTGCCCTTTCGTGGTTTGGTGTCATCTTATGTTAATGTGAATTTAAATTTCTCTTCTTTCAATTTAGTCTTGTCTAAAAATCTTGGAAAAAAATCGTTCACATTTCTAGCTTATGTAGATGTCCACAAACCAACCTCAAAAATACAAAGGCATGGTTTAAGAAAATATATTGACCCTAGGCGTATAAAATAAACCTTTGTTCTTGTAATGATGTATGTATTTCTATGGTATGACTTGTTTGAAATGAACTCTTATCAATAGCACATAACAATACTCCATTTAGATAAAATATAATTAATTGTTTATCTAATAATCTTGTATTTGCACGCAAAAACCATACAACATTTGATTAATGAACACATATTTAACATGCAAAATAAAGAATATATGTACTACCATTCTTATAGGGATTTTCTAAATATGTCAACTCTTAAATAGTTTCATTCATATTTGTATCCAAAAAACAGTTTTAATAAAACCAATTTCATGTAAATATACAAAATTTCAACTAAATCAATTATGGAATATCATGAACATGTTGTCTAACCATTCTACAATAATTGTACGATGAAGGAAGGATTGGAGGACACTTCAGAAACATATCATGTTTCTGGGCAAACATAAGATTGGAGAAACATGGTTAGGTGTGTGCAGTATAGTATACATGGAAAGCCCATATACATAATAAAAAAGTAAGGATCGGTTGATTCTTTCATAGAATCGGTCTCTTTAGTGGTTCCATCATCTTAACATAGCCACAAAATATCCAAAAGTATAAAATTAGTCATCCGAACCACCATGATAGATGTGTTGGACAAACCATGTCATTAACTTTCCCTATGAGAATACTATGAAAGGCAGGTGTTGTCTGACTCTACAACTTTAACCCTACGGTGAAAGAAGAATCGACCTACACTTCTAAAATATATATTGTTTACTGGACGATACAACATTGGAGGAGGACGGTTTGGTTTATGCACCATAATCATGGTTAGGGACAATGTATACTTAATGAAAAAATGAAGGATTAACTGATCGTTTCCCTGAATACACCTATTTAGTGGATACAACATTTTATCCTACATTATGTACTTCAATATGATATGGATTTTTTGAACCATGTCTTAACTTAAATAGTTTAATTCATATTTTTTTTAACAATTTAAAAAAAAATAAAGGTAAGCTTCATGTAAATATATCCAAAAAAATTGCTTATAAATTTCATATCGATACTTAAATGTGCTACTATATCAAAATATATTGCAACTCTCCTCAATTGTGTCATCTAAATTTGAATGTTTTTAACCAATGTGTCATGTTCCAGCGAGGCCCAAGGCAATTCAAAAGTGAACACAACATTGTTTTTACATTTCCATCTTTGTCCATTGAACTATGAAATCTTCAACTTGATGGGATTTTTAAACAATTCTCTTTACTATTGTCTTTCGAATGGTATTGACCTTCATTTATAAACAAGATATTTGAACTTTCATATCTGTGTCCATACTAGATAAGTACATCTATAAACATTTTCTTGTAAATATGGTGTACTCTACCAATATATTAATCATACTTATGTGAAAAATGATTAGCACGTATACATTATTGGTCATCGGGTGGTTTTCAAATTCTTCCCGCTAAGCAATTTATAAAAAAATATATATTGGTGATCGGGTGGTTTTCAAATTCTTCCTGCTAAGCAATTTATAAAAAATATATATTGGTGATCGGGTGGTTTTCAAATTCTTCCCACTAAGCAATTTATAAAAAAATTCCCAAGTCTGCAAGAAGAGAAGGTTAAACCCAAAGGCCAATAGGGAGTTGGGTATTTTTATGGAAAGGTTTTCATACCATACCAAAGTATGCGCTCACCACATTGGCAAAAACATCAAAATGTTAAACCCAAAGGCCAATAGGGAGTTGGGTATTTTTATGGAAAGGTTTTCATGCCATACCAAAGTATGCGCTCACCACCTTGGCAAAACAATAGGGAGTTGGGTATTTTTATGGAAAGGTTTTCATGCCATACCAAAGTATGCACTCGCCACATTGGCATTTGCCATCAAAATGTTAAACCCAAAGGCCAATAGGGAGTTGGGTATTTTTATGGAAAGGTTTTCATGCCATACCAAAGTATGCGCTGACCACATTGGCAAAACAATAGGGAGTTGGGTATTTTTATGGAAAGGTTTTCATGCCATACCAAAGTATGCGCTCACCACATTGGCAAAACATCAAAATGGTGGGAGGGAGGCTGGTCCTTATTAGGGTTGTTCTGACCAGCTTACCGGTTTACTGGTTGTCTTTAGTGCCCATTCTGAAATCCATTCTGAAGAAGCTCAAGAGTCTAATCTTCGATTTTCTTTGGGGCTCTACGGGAACTAAGAAAAAATACCACCTAGCTGATTGGGCTACTCTCTCCAAGCCTACCAATCAAAGTGGTTGGGGCATAAAAAATCTAGATTGGTTTAGTACTTCCTTAAGACTTAAATCCTTCTAGTTTGCTCTATGTGGTAATGGTCTCTGTGAAATACTTAAAGAAACACACTATCCTGACTTGGTTTCGAGACAAATCTTTCTCAGCTGTGGGTGTTTCTGTTATTTGGAAGGGCTTTATTAATACCATCACTTGGCTTGGCAAGGGTCTAGTATGGATGGCAGGTAATGGTGAAAGCATAAAATTTGGAGTGGACCCGATCTTGGGTATGGACACTTGTTTTGTTCTGCCTCAGGACCTACGTATTTATTTGGAAGATTATGGCATTACATCTCTTGCTCAGGCCAGAAATCACTCTATCAATGCCATGAACTATTGGCTCTCTGCCACGGATTTGGATCTTGGGGGAGAATGGTACTCTCTCTGGGAGAACTATGTTAGAGGACTGGAACATGGGAGAATTCATCTTAGATCCCCACCAGATCGTTGTCTCTGGACGTACAGGAATTTTTCAGGCTCTATTACTGCGGCAAAAGTATATGAATGTCTGGTGGACCATTTAAAGGAGCCCGATTTGGATTCATCCATTGTTTTTCAAAGCTTATGGAAATTCAATATTCCGGAAAAAATCTGATGCTTTATATGGCTCCTCATAAAAAATAAATTACTTACATGGGATCAGCTTAACAAACACGGCATTCAGGGTCCTAGCTACTGTCAGTTGTGCAAAAATGAGGAAGAAAATGCATAGCACCTTTTCCTGGACTGCCATTTTACGAAGAATACCTTTGTTGTTGTTTCTGAACAGTTCAACTCTGGATCCTTTTATATTGATCCCACTAGCTCCACGGTTTGATTGCATCTGGAACTTTGGGTCAAAAAACACTCTCTGAATTTTCCAAAGTTATACTTGTCGTTCTTTACTTTATGGTCAATTTGGAAGCACAGGAATTTATGTATTTTTGAAGGGAAAACTCCAGCTGTCTATCCAGTCCTTCAATATATTGATTTGCTCTTCCATTCCTACCCTGTGCCTTTAAAAAAGATAAAACATAGGATGATAGGACTGCCACCAAAATTGGAGTATCCCTGTGGTTTTTTTTATGGTGCAGCCACCAAGAACATAGGGGGGGTAGGCTTCATTCTGTACTTGAGTAGCTCCCACAGTATTCATTTCACTATGGGCTATGGAAGAAGTACTAATACAAAAACAGAATTGATGGCTCTGTGGGCTCTTCTCTCCGTCTCAAAAGTCATGGGAATACCTCTTCTCTCTCTTTTTGGAGACTCCCTTGTCATCATATCATGGGCAACAAGAAAAGGATCCTTGAACTTACCCCATCTAAATCATTGGTGTGATGATTTGAGAGATCTACTTCTAAACTTTCTGGAGTTGAATTTGAAACACATATACCGTGAGCATAACCAGATTGCAGATAGTCTCTCAAAATTTGCTCTTTCTCTGGATTCAGGCTTTGGGACTTACCAGGAATTTTGGGATGACAATATTACTGATCATGGTAATTTTTAGTTATTTTAGTATGTGCTGGTTCTTTAAGCACTATTATTGATGTTAATAGTGAGCTAAGTACTTCATGAAGAGACTTTCTGTCATCTTTTTATGCTCATGTTTTATGTCATTTCTGTTCATATCAGGAAATAGATAAAATCTTACATGTTCATACAGGAGTGATGATAAAAGCCTGCTACAAAATAGGTTGTGTTCGCATGCCTTTGGTATGATGTCATTGTCTCGGTTATCTAAGAGGATCCCTTTCAGAGCATATCTTTGGAGTTAGTCTCCGTTATGAATTGTACATGATGATCTTTGATTCTATTGAATAACAGGATCTGGTATTTTTTCTGCTGAAAAAAAAAAACATCAAAATGGTGTGCTCACCACATTGGCAAAACATCAAAATGGTGTGGGCCATACACCGCCACATCAACATACTACGAGCCAAAATCCTCCACTAAAGTCCAAGAGCCAAGCTCTCACAACAAGTATCATATTCCCTTTGTTCCTTGGTATAAATTAAAACTGCTGGTGTATATAAAGTTCAAGACAAATACGCCCTTTTTGCATGTGGGATATTATGATAAACAGTTTTAAAAATATACATTAGCTGCAAAAAACTCAAAAGCCACAAAGTTTAGCCAAGAGTGGACGTATGTATGATTTCCCTTAATGAAAAAATGAAGGATCAATTGATCGTTTCCCTGAATACACCTATTTAGTGGATACAACATTTTATCCTACATTATGTACATCAATATGATATGGATTTTTTGAACCATGTCTTAACTTAAATAGTTTAATTCATATTTTTTTTAACAATTAAAAAAAAAAGAAGGTAAGCTTCATGTAAATATATCCAAAAAAATTGTTTATAAATTTCATATCGATACTTAAATGTGCTACTATATCAAAATATATTGCAATTCTCCTCAATTGTGTCATCTAAATTTGAATGTTTTTCACCAATGTGTCATGTTCCAACGAGGCCCAAGGCAATTCAAAAGTGAACACAACATAGTTTTTACATTTCCATCTTTGTCCATTGAAATATGAAATCTTCAACTTGATGGGATTTTTAAACAATTCTCTTTACTATTGTCTTTCGAATGGTATTGACCTTCATTTATAAACAAGATATTTGAACTTTCATATCTGTGTCCATACTAGAAAAGTACATCTATAAACATTTTCTTGTAAATATGGTGTACTCTACCAATATATTAATCATACATATGTGAAAAAAGCTTAGCATGTATACATTGTTGGCGTCCCCAATTAAATATGATTTTTTTAATCTTTGAACCTGTTAGCACTATTTATTTTCGCTGAAATATTAGTGCTATCATTAAATTGATTTTAAGATATATTGGTGATCGGGTGGTTTTCAAATTCTTCCCGCTAAGCAATTTATAAAAAATATATATTGGTGATCGGGTGGTTTTCAAATTCTTCCCGCTAAGCAATTTATAAAAAATATATATTGGTGATCGGGTGGTTTTCAAATTCTTCCCACTAAGCAATTTATAAAAAATTTCCCAAGTCTGCAAGAAGAGAAGGTTAAACCCAAAGGCCAATAGGGAGTTGGGTATTTTTATGGAAAGGTTTTCATACCATACCAAAGTATGCGCTCACCACATTGGAAAAACATCAAAATGTTAAACCCAAAGGCCAATAGGGAGTTGGGTATTTTTATGGAAAGGCTTTCATGCCATACCAAAGTATGCGCTCACCACATTGGCATTTGCCATCAAAATGTTAAACCCAAAGGCCAATAGGGAGTTGGGTATTTTTATGGAAAGGTTTTCATGCCATACCAAAGTATGCGCTCACCACATTGGCAAAACAATAGCGAGTTGGGTATTTTTATGGAAAGGTTTTCATGCCATACCAAAGTATGCGCTCACCACATTGGTAAAACATCAAAATGGCAAAACAATAGGGAGTTGGGTATTTTTATGGTAAGGTTTTCATGCCATACCAGAGTATGCGCTCACCACATTGGCAAAATGGCAAAGTATGCGCTCACCACATTGGCAAAACAATAGCGAGTTGGGTATTTTTATGGAAAGGTTTTCATGCCATACCAAAGTATGCGCTCACCACATTGGTAAAACATCAAAATGGCAAAACAATAGGGAGTTGGGTATTTTTATGGTAAGGTTTTCATGCCATACCAGAGTATGCGCTCACCACATTGGCAAAATATCAAAATGGTGTGCGCTCACCACATTGGTAAAACATCAAAATGGCAAAACAATAGGGAGTTGGGTATTTTTATGGTAAGGTTTTCATGCCATACCAGAGTATGCGCTCACCACATTGGCAAAACATCAAAATGGCAAAACAATAGGGAGTTGGGTATTTTTATGGTAAGGTTTTCATGCCATACCAGAGTATGCGCTCACCACATTGGCAAAATATCAAAATGGTGTGGGCCATACACCACCACATCAACATACTACGAGCCAAACTCCTCCACTAAAGTCCAAGAGCCAAGCTCTCACAACAAGTATCATATTCCCTTCCTTCCTATAGATAAATTAAAACTGCTGGTGTATATAAAGTTCAAGACAAATACGCCCTTTTTGCATGTGGGATATTATGATAAACAGTTTTAAAAATATACATTAGCTGCAAAAAACTCAAAAGCCACGAAGTTTAGCCAAGAGTGGCCGTGTGTATGATTTCATATGCAAACAAGAATGGAACTCTCAAGTCCTTTGGGTATATTTTTACACATCGTAATTTTACAAACTCTGTAAAGATGGAATGGAAAACATGCAGGAATTGCCGCTACGCAATTTGAAGAAACAGAATATCGCAGACTTAAATTTTATCATTCACTTGCTCAATTCCAGCGTGATGATTTATTGGTGGAGATTTTACGATTGTTGAATGGAAGCGTGGGAATGATGAATTATTGCAGAAGAATCAATAAAGAAATTTAAGAGTTTATTGTTGATTATGGTATTATAAAACAAAGGTGGAGCGATTGCTTATATTCTTTTTTTTATCCATGTATCATCTAGCAATAATTTCATTGGCAAATAATTGCACAGGTCCGTCAGTTTTCCTGGTTTCCACGCTGTAAGAGATGATGGCAATCTCTTAAAAATCTTGCTGAAGAAAAATGAATCGACGACACAAATCAAAACCTAAATCATCCAACCGCTTAGGTCAATTTCACTGTATTAACTTGCACGGATTAATTAAAATTTCAAATCAGCTAAATGATGTTAAATGGCAGATAGGTTTTGACGACCAGATTGACAGGTGAGGAAAATCCACGGATAAAAAAATTTCGGATTGTCAACAAACAAGGAAAAATTAAATTTTTCAATTTTGTGAAATCTTTTAAAATACGGCATGTTTCAATGGTGATGATTTGACGCAGAATCAAATCCACGGAGGAGGAAAATTTCGCGTTGTGAACTTGCACGAGGTAAGTCAATTTTTCAATCAGCGAAATTTTAAATGGTGGGAAACTTAGGACACGTGTTGAATTGGAAAATCAAATTGATGGTTGTAAAGCTTTCTGCTGGATGAAAATGTTGTTTAGTTAATGTTTCAAGATTGGACAGAATGAGCAAATAAAAACATGTGTTTTTATCCCATTCTTTAAGAACGAGATCAGTGATCCTAAATGTTTTCGTTGAGAGAAAATGAAGAGTGTTTAGAGTTGCATGGTTCTACACTTTGTTTGAGTCTGGTGATGACAATTTTCAGATAGCGTATTTATCATAAAGAGCATTTACATGCATTTCTTGAACTGACCGGCGAATTTTTTCCTTATAAATGATTGTTTGAGTTATCAAATTCAAGACACTGTTTCTGCCAACTGAAGAGGAATTTTTGGAAACTGAGAGAGGTTTGTCTTTATACCATACCCATATGCAATAACCTATCTCATTTTTCACACAGATGCTGTGGATTGAGAGAATCAACGTCATCTTCAGAGGGAAAATGTTCAGATCTGAGAATGATTGTTTTAGTCATCAAATTCAAAGATTTTTTCAGCCAAATAGAGTTTAATTTCAGGAAAATGAGAGAGGATTTTCTTCACCACAATCCTACCTTAAAAAACCTCCTTTATTTTTTACATAGGTATCACAAGTTGGGAGAATTTAAAATATATTCATAGGGTATTTTTCCAGAAATTTACAAGCTTACTATCTGAGTCATCAGTTTCAAAATCATATCTTGAGGATCTGGAGCTGAATCAAAGGAATATAAGACATGGGTTTTGTTTGACACATGGCCAGTTATAAAAACCTCTTTTGGTTTTCACACATCTATCACCATCTGGGATATGCAGGAGGCGCGTTTTTAGCCCGTTTTTTCTAGAAGTCCGCATTTTATTTTTGTCTTATGTAAATCGTGGCAGATACGCCACATTAGAGTTTATTAGAAGTTGTTCTTCAGTTGTAACAAATTTTGATTCCCGAATGTCGGTTTAGGAAGTCCAAAAATACTATAAATGTACCTCCTAAAGAAGGAGAAAGGGTTGGAACCGGTGTAATTTTGCAGTGTATGCTTTCAAGAGTTTTTTTAATAAAGTTGCAGGGCCCAAGTCAGCATTTTACACAGGGATTCATGTGTTGTTCGTGTTGCATTCTATTGCTTCATTTCTCATGTGAATGTTTTTTCCAATTTATCTCTAACATTATGTTTTCTTTCATGTCTGAAATAAGTGTATAACAGTTTGGAATTCATACATGCTATGCTCCGTTTGTTGTTTCATATATCCATTAAAGCTTTCTTCTAAAGTTGATACAGAATCCATTTCCTAATGCTATGTGTTAATGGTCTCTTCATGTTCTTCTTTTCCACCAGACAATTATAATTTGATTGTGATTGAATGGCTATCGTGCCTCTATGTTAAAATCGCCTGCACAAGTTCTGTTTATTTCTGCCACACATTTTGACTCCATCACCCAATGGTTCTATGTCCAGTTTCAACCAATCTTACAAACAATTCATATTTTCATTTGTACATATACGGCATTGTTAATATTTGGTGAGAGATCCCTCTCAAAAGAGCAGAAGGCCAGTTCTCTCTTCGAAAGTGGTTCTGCTGTTACCTGGGAGCGAGCCTTCCACAACCTCTGGTTCAATTCCAGTGCTAACAGAACCATTCGAATTCATTCTTCAAATTCCATATTTCCATGGAATCCAAAAAAGTAAACCACAGAGCAATTTCAAAATGATCTCATGCAATATTGATGATATCACGAGTAAACTTTCTTGCATAATAATGGTAGTATCGATGCACAAAATCTAGATGTCTATCGACATCTCTTTTTCCACCAATAACTTGAACTCCAAATAGCAGCCACGCTACTCCCAATACGAAAAATTTCTTTTGAGTTGATGTTTCGACTGCAAACAAAAACCATAACTAAAAATATAAATACAATAAAACAAAATAACCATAACTAAAAGCATAACTACAATAAGAAAATATTTAAATAAGTATTCAAATCAAATAAGTAGCACAACAAATATACATTACAAATATAAAATTCAATTAGTAGCATATATAAACCACTAAACCAAAAATAAAATCACAATGACCTTTCTCAACAAAAAAAAAATAAAGCTAATAACAGTAGCTTCAAAAAATATTTTTAAATATTTAAAATATCATGTTACACAATCTTTTCATCCCTAAAAGAGATGAGAAAGCTTCTTATATCAAATGTCAATTATATTTTAATGAGATTGTGCCATAATCCTTTTACCAGATTAGTGTCATCCTTACAGGATATAGTGTAAGGGTTCACCATTATGCAATATGCATAAGGCTACCCTTGTTGCTCCTCACCCTTCAAAACAACCATTGGCATGTTCATCAGAGAAATATTTTCCAAATTTACTCTAAAATGTTTCCAAATTTTTGACATATTTACCTTGATTATCTTTATCACCATTTATCAACGAACCAAGTAAATTTAATTTTTTTCCTGGATTCATTTTTCATTTTCCCAAGAATTTAATGAAGCAATGTCATTCCATCACTTCCGCTTTTGGTTAATCAAATTCCAATATGGGATTTGCCCACATATAAGTTCAAGAAATCAATTCCATTTTCCCATAGTTGATATATTTTTGTTTTGTGTTTAAGAGTACTATTATATGGATCAACTCTTCCAGACACTTCTTTTGTCTTGGTGTCCAAGATTTCAGAGTTAACAAAAAATCCTCCAATTCTAATACCGATATTCCCACTTTCTTGTTTGAATCTATACTACAAAAGTGTGAGTTACATATTACATTACTATGTTCTATAGTTCTCAAAAACCATATAAAGAAACAAAAATGGTGTGCCATATTTTACATTTTACATTTTTTACAGTTTCTTATGCCCATACAAAGAATCATTAGCTCTCTCCCATGTGGATGGGAAAGCAACAAAATTGGATCCAACTTCTATCATTGACTTGTTTATTTCTTTGTTTTCATGTTTCTTGCTTGTCTTGCCAAGCCCTATAGAACAATAACAACAATAAAGGTAAACATCATAATCCAAATCCAAGCAAGATGTACAATGTTGGTGAATTTTAAAGTATTATTGATGACATCATATAAAATTACCTTTTTTTTTCCTTTTCAATTTCCTTATCTTGATCTTCCATATGTGAAATTTGGAGAGATTCTTCATCACCACAAATTTCATGACTATGATTTGAATTCTTAAGGTAATAAAGTTATCTTCATGGAATTGTGTCATCAATATTTACATCTGATTCTATGTATTAAAAATGATTTAAGTATTAAAATCCAATAGGAAAAAAAAAAATTCTAGCTAATTTTCCAAAAACAATCAGCACAAAATACCATTTTTTAGAAAGGAATCCAAAATATGTGTTCATGAACATATGTTGCTACATTTTCTCNAAAAAAAATTCTAGCTAATTTTCCAAAAACAATCAGCACAAAATACCATTTTTTAGAAAGGAATCCAAAATATGTGTTCATGAACATATGTTGCTACATTTTCTCCATGACTAAAACAATAGATCTATCTCCTAGGCGATTCAATAAATGAACAAATCTACATCCAACATATAATGAAAGAACAATGTCGTTAGGTGAAGCAAAGCTCTCAACAATGTGATCTCGGAAGGTTGAAATCTATTCTTTTGCAATAACATGCTTTCTAGGATCCAATTTCAAGATAATCAAAGATGGAATATCAATAATCGGTCATTATCATCCTACCAATCCATATCCATATCCATCTCCAAAATGGAGACCTTTTCTTCTACGAGTCCAATTCTCCAACATTGTATAACAAAGAACCCCACAAAAGTACCTTCTGAGTAATTCCTATAAACACTATGGAATGGGTACTATTTGTGAGGATTATTCGATTTCTTGGAGAATTGGGTGAATGCTCTATTGGTTAAATATGACATGTTGATATCGTGCTAGTTTGAAGTTTTGCAGGTTTTTGGATTTTGAAGGACCGATCACTGAGCAAGTAGATTGGGTTTTTCTTTTTGCAGGTTGATTTGGATCTTGAACAGGAGTTGCAAAGCTTTGTTCTTTGTGGAAATTTTGAATTGACTGCAGATATTTATCTTTTAACCAGGAATAGCATCGTTGCTAAGGCTGCGTGTGCATTTTTTAAGAACCGAGGTTGAGTGAGAGATATGAGAGCCATGGCAGCAGGAGGGGATCCTTCCCCTCCCCCTGAGCTTGATTCCTTTAAGAGATTGGTGGCAGCAAGCAGCAAGAGGAAACTTAGTCTGAATCAGCAAAAGTTTGTCAAGAAATTGGACAATATACCTTCGATGGATTTACCTGTAGAACGCCCTTGGCAGATAGCTATGAATATTGCAGATCGGGGCCTTATTGGTCAGTTTATAGGTCTTTGGCCATCCCCCAAGGAAATTGATGGATGGTTTCAGAAGAATTGGAAGCCCCTTATCTCGAAAGGCATACGTAGTCATCCGTTAGGTAAGGGATACTATGTATTCCTGTTTGAAAACTCAGAAGATAGAGATTTAATTTTTCGAAATGGTCCATACTTCATGGGCCCTCAAGGGTTGTACCTAAATAAGTGGACACCAAATTTTGATATGAGCCAAGATGTGCCTTCAGCAGTTCTTGTTTGGGTTAGAGTCCTGCATCTTCCTCTTCACTGCTAGAACTCGGAGTCTTTAGAAGCCGCAGGAAACAAATTGGGGAAGTACATAGATAGAGCTGAAAGAAGAGACCAATATTCTTGGGTGTAATACTGTGGTTTTGACCCCTTGGTATTTAATGTTACATGATCTAATTACTGTATGTAAATCATGGTGAGGAGCTCAAGGCCAAGGCCATACCAGTGATTGATTTTTTGTGGATAGGTGATCAAGGATGATACCTATGGTGATAGTGCTCAGTCAAGCACAGTAGATATTTTTTTTTTTTGATATATCATGTAAATGTATAAATTAATGTAAAACCAAAGCTAGCTATGGGACTGCAATGTTAAAGAGATGGGGGCATGATTCCACAAGGGATGGGGTGGGGGAGTTGGTCAAGCCTCTCAGCCTTTAGGGTGAAGCCAGATGTCTTTGAGAAAACCATTGAGCCTCAGGTACCCTTTTTGCCCCTGCACTCAATCATTAATTCCTTCCAGAAATCAGATGAGGCATTTAATGTCTGGGGCAGTGCAAGGCATGGCAGACTGTAGTCTATGCAGGCCTGCATCCTGGGGGAAGTCACACTTTTTCTTCTATAGGAAGCAAGAACGTGATGCGTTCCTTATCCGTAGAAATAGGTCGCGTTTGGGTTTTACTCACCCCTCCTCAATCATTAAGGTAGGCCATCGTGATTCATTCACTCATGCACATTGTTAGGGAAGCCTGTCGAAAAAAGGGGAAAAGAGTCGTTCTCTGTTCATGCGCGTTGTGCATTCACTTGTGTTGCAAAACTGTGGTTTTTGTCTAGGATTGTCCATCCCTAACCCTGTCGTCGTGTTGGTTCACTTACTGGAGCTGCAGAACCAGTTATTTGCCAGTATTTTCCTTTCCAGACTTAAGGGCAGTGGAGATCACTCAATTTTATGAAAGACTGCTCCTTCGAGTTCTCCCTAGCGTTGCTGAGCGGTTGTTCATCATTCCAAATGATTGTTCGATTTACCTGAGTCATGCAGGGAGTTTCTGCATTGGTCTTCTCTGTGTTATAGATTGTTGGTTGCTTTACTGAGTTAAAGTCAGTGTTGTTGTGTTTTCCCTATTGTTTTGATGTGATTTGCACCCTGGTTCATTATTCTGCTAGACAGAACTGCGGACAAGTGGTTCCCTAATGATTCTTTATGTTACAGAGTGAAGCCTGTATGGTTGTTTTTCTTTGAGGATTGTTGTGTAGTGCATCCATGTTTAGTTGAAGGCCTAGGAGTGAAGGAGGGTCATATTTGGATGATAAGCCTAGTAAGAAGAGGAACCACACAAAAAGATCAAAGGGGCTGGTAAATCCAGTCTACACACCCGTGTGAGCACTAGAGGGAAGGTATGGCTTGAAGGACTGTATAAGCAAAGAAAGGAATGCTTCCTTGTGTAGGGTGGGGTGGATTCGTGGAGACCAAGCTAGATCTATTGTAGGTATCCTTAGCTCTAGGGTTGAGCTCACTCGCCCAGCATTTCTACCTATCCATTGCCTTAACAGCCTGATAAGCCCAACCGTTGGTTGGTTTGGTTGTGCCCTGTTTTGTCTTGGCTTGATAAGCCTGCAGCCTATTAACCCAACTAGGTGTTGGATTGGATGGATAGTTTAATAAACCCAACTGTAGGTTGGTTTGACTGTGTTTTGATGTGTGTTGGCTTGATAATCCTGTAGCCTATTAACCCAACTAGGTGTTGTCTTGGTTGGACAATCTGATAAGTCCAACTAGGTGTTGGCTTGGTTGGACAATCTGATAAGTCCAACTAGGTGTTGGCCGAACTGTGTGTTAAAAATATCTAGTTGTGTGTGAGTTTGTTGTTCCCTAGTTCCTTGTGGAAATCATGCCCATCTCGGAGGTGGCAGTGTGTTGAAAGATTAATGAACACACCGGCCTATGGTTGGGTGGAACGTTGCAGCAACATAGCTAGTTGCAGAACAGCTTAATCATCAAGATAAGTATCTATGTTGCTTTGTTTATGCAATGTATTTGATTATGAATAGGATGAATTGCTATGTTGATGTTGAATGCTAGTTGATGATTAAGTAGAGATTTACTTGTGTATGAATGTCCCTATAATTGCTTGTTTATACCTTGTATGTTTTATGCACTTTACTTATGTTCATGCCTTGTGTTTTATAATACATTTTCCTAAGTTCATGGAGGCTAGAAGCCTGTACAGAGGTCAGAATGCATCTGACTTAGTGTTTCCGCCCCTTGAAATCCGAAGTGTAGAAGGTAGAAAGCGGAGTGCGGAAGGAGGAAGGCGGAAAGGCCGTTGAAAGTTCCTTCGCACATTTGAGTTTTGATTTTCGAGTTCTGAGTTGTGGAAGGCAGAAGGCGGAAGGCAGAAAGGTCATTGAAAGTTCCTTTGCACATTTGAATTTCTGATTTCTGACTTTCGAAGTGCGGAAGGAGGAAGGAGAAAAGGCCGTTGAAAGTTCCTTTGCACATTTGAGTTTTGATTTCTGAGTTCCTAGGTGTGGAAGGCGGAAAGCGGAGTGCGAAAGGCAGAAAGCGGAGTGCGAAAGGCAGAAAGCGGAGCGCGAAAGGCAAAAGGTAGAAAGACAGTTGAAAGTTCCTTCGTACATTTGAGTTTCTGATTTTGAGTTCCTAAGTGCGGAAGGCGCAAAGCGGAGTGCTGAAGGCGGAAAGGCCGTTGAAAGTTCCTTCGCAGATTTTAGTTTCAATTTTCGAGTTTCGAGGTGCGGAAGGCAAAAAGCGGAGTGCGGAAGGTGGAAAGACCATTGAAAGTTATTTCGCACATTTGAGTTTCTGATTTCTGAATTCTGAAGTATGGAAGGTGGAAAGGTCGTTGAAAGTTCCTTCGCACATTTGAGTTCTGATTTCTAAGTTCTGAGGTGCGGAAGGAGGAAAGAGGAGTATGGAAGGCGGAAGGTGGAAAGGCCGTTAAATTTTTCTGCATGCATTATGTTTCTTGTTTTTTACTTCCAGGGTTGGAAGGGTGGAAAGCGGAGTGCAGAATGCAGACTGCGGAAAGACAGGTCCAGTGCGGAAATGTTCATTTTGGTCACAGAAGGGATCTGTCAAGGGAGGAACGACTATTACAGTAATGTACAGGGGTTCTTAAGCCTGAGAATGAAGTTAGAAGAGTGAGTTAGCATCCATGCCTAGTGTTTGAAAAGAGAACAAGTGTTCTTGAAGCAAAATTTGTTAATTTATCCGCATTAAGGGTATGGGGACGTTACATTATGGTATCAGAGCAAAGGTTGCAGCACTAGGGCCTAAATGGGCCAAGTTGAACAATTAAAATGGAAAAGAACACCCAGGTTGTGGTTAACAGCGCTGTTGGTTGCAGCATTGGTATAAATGTGCCAAGACAATTAGTTGCAGAAAGAAAAACTACAGTGAGCAAGAGTGTTATTTAGCAGAATTGCTAAACTTAGCCAACCCAATGAAATGCATCGTGATCGTAGATCTAGATTCTACTACGACCTTGATTGTTCATGCTTGCAATAAGAATTTGGTAAGTATTTTTTGAATTTATGAGATTGTATAACAAATGATGTTGTTAACACATTTTGCAAAGTCCTAGTGTAGATTGAAAAGTTGGCCTTGGTCTGACCAAGAAGGTCAAAAAGATTGGTGCCAAGAAGATTAACAACACGGATGATGCACAGGCTCCCTGTGGAAACGAGGAATATGCCATGGGGGGGAATCCAAGAGATACACAAGAGAACATAAAGCCACTCAAATGTTCGATATGTGGAGGACCCCATTTGTGCAGGAGTTGTCCACATGGGGAAGGATATGTAAGGCCAACTTACAATATCCAAGAAACTGAAACTGGAGCTGAAGCTCATGGGAAGAGGGAACAAGAGAGTTCCTCAGATGCTGCAGCTACCATAAGATTCATGAGGGTAGAGTTACAGAGTTGCAGAGAGGAAAATCAAAGGATGATTAAGAGTTTGGTAGACCTCCAAAGGCAGATAAACTCTGGGCATCCGTTAACAGAGATAGAAGGGAGTAGGAGAAATTCCCACAAGAAGAATGAGAAGCTTAACCCAAGGAAGAAAGGTTTTGAACCTTCTGGCCTCCTGAAGCAGCAAAGGCAATCACCACAAGTTGTGATTGAGCCAGCCAAAGTGATGATGGAAAATCCAAGGAAACCTATACAATGTTGGAAATGTAGAGGACTCCATCTGGGCAGGAATTGTCCACTTGAAAATGGTAATGAAGGTCAAGTCCACAGCACCCAAGAAGCTGAAACTGTGGGCCATGAAGCAATGACCATTCCTAATATTTGTGCAGTATTAGAAGACCACTGGGAAGGTCATAAAGCAACTGTGGTGGAAGTTAAGGGACAGATTGTTGAACATACTGTTTCTCTTTTGATTGACCCTGGATCCACTCATAGCTATATCACCCCTGGACTTGTAGAGATGTGCACTTTGAAGAGGTCAAAGCATAGAATATCATGGTTAGTCAAACTAGCCACTGGAGCCAAGAAGAAGGTTAGTGAGGTGGTAAGTAAATGTCCATTGGTCATGGATGGGTTAGTCACATGTGCAGATCTGAATGTTCTGTCACTTGGATCCTATGATGTCCTCATTGGAAATGGATTGGTTGGAAGCACATAGAGAAAATCTTATTTGTTACAACAAGACATTTGAGTGCTTAGATGAAGAAGGGAAACTAAAGGTTGTGAAAGGCATTTACAAAAGCGATCTCTGGAAGGCAGTCTTAAGCAATGCAGAAGAAGAAGTTCTGTGGGAAGGGGTGCAGAGTGTATGTAGCTCATGTTTTGGAGGTAGCTAAGAACGATACTCCTAGGTTGGAGGGATTTCATGTGTTGCAGGAATTCAGGAATGTTTTTCCCAATGAAATTCCAAAGCTTCCTCCAAAGGAGGATATTAATTTTAGCTTTGAACTTGTACCTGGAACAGCACCAGTGTCCCAAACACCTTGCAGGATGCGCATACCAGGCATACTAGAGTTGTTGCGAGATGCAACTACAGGAGTTGTTGGAAAAGAAGTACATTGAGCCAAGTGTGTCTCCTTGGGGAGCACCATCTATGTTGGTGTAAAATAAAGATGGTACTCTCTAGTTGTGTATTGATCATAAACAACTAAGCAAAGTCACTGAGAAGAACCAATACCCTTTTCCTAGAATGAATGACCTCTTTGATCAAATGAGAAGAGCAAAGGTGTTTTCCAAGATTGACTTAGGGTCTGGGTACCAACAGGTAAGAATCAAGGATGAATATGTTCATAAGACATCCTTCAGAGCAAGGTATGGATCTTATGAGTTTGTAGTGGTACCACTTGGTTTCACAAATGTAATAGCTACGCTTATGTGCCTTAGGAATAATGTTTTTACCAGGTACTTGGGCAAGTGTGTTCTTGTTGTCCTTGATGATATTATTACTTATTCAAAGAATGAGGAAGAACATGTGAGACAGTTGAGGTTGATTATGAAATTGCTCAGGAATCATCAGCTTTATACAAAGTTGAGCAATTGTGACTTCTATGAATATAGAATTCATTATTCGGGTCACGTTATCTCAGATAAGGGAATATATGTAGACCCTAAAAAGATTGAGGCCATGATGAGTTGGCATGCTCCAAGAAAGTTGACAGATGCAAGATCTTTTGTGGGACTTGCAGGATATTGCAAGAGGTTCATGGAAGGATATTATGCAGGTAAAGTTAAGTCTATGTATAGGCTGAGGAAGCATGCATGTGAACTTGTAGTTCCATGAGGAAATGGCCCTTGTCTGTATGAGCATACATATGAGGACATCCTGAAGACTGCAGGTAGAATGACCTCAACAGAGCAGTCTGGTTGTACCCAATGAAACCAAGGCAAGAAGCTGCCATGTGCTATGAGAAGGATCTCATGACTGAAATCTAACCTCTGAGGATAATTTAAATTTTAGATTTTAACTTTTTTTGTTGATTACTAAATTGAATATTATTATCTGTTTACCTAATCTAAAATGGTGTCAGGATGACATGTTGTATGTGGATGTCTAGGTTTTGGGAAGCATGTGTAAGTAGGGGATAAGTGCTCCCACTTGCAAAGGCCAAAGAATATGAGGATGGCCTCATGGTTGCAAAATCTGACTTTCTGTGGGAAGCAGAGTTGTGAATTCAAATTTTGATTTAGCTATCAATGTTATTGATCATTTGGTATTTGGAAATTTATCCATGCATGAAATAGATTTGGAAATCTATGATTGAAATTTTATGATGACATCTCATGTGAACTACATGCTAGTATGTAATGCAAGTGAGATGATGGTGGTCCGCCCTTGGAGTACATAACTTCTTGGGAGGATGTGTTTGAGAAAGATGGCTCCTCTGTAAGGATGTATATGGGTACATCGCTTCACCCCCCAGCCAGCTAGGCACTGGTATGCATCACTGGGATGCCCATGGTGTAAGAAATATGGATAGACTTATTTCCACACGCATTCGCGTTGTAAGGAGTCTATCACGAGAGTGGGGGCTCCGTGAAGAGAAAAACCCCTAAGTATTATGGTGTCCGGAAAGGAAGCACCTGATCATTGGTAAGCACTTGGAGGAGGTGTTAGGCCCTTAATCCAGAGCCGCCATTGAGCACCCTAGGAGGTGTTAGGTTCTGAAGCGGGCTACCAGATCTCGGTTGAGAGATATACATATAAGTATTTGGATTATTTATCAACTTTTGTTGTTGCTGATTTTCTGTAAATACACATGAGCATATGATGCAGCCATGGTTTTGAAAATATTGTTATAGATTGCATCCTAAAGGAATGAATCTGACATATGAATTAATTTGTTGTGGTGTCCGTAAAGGAAGCACCTGAGCTTGGTGAGCACCTAGAGGAAGTGATGGGCTCTAGAGTAGAGCTTCTATATCCCAGTTGAGGGATGCTTTCACGAGTGATCTAAGGCTTGCGTAAACTTGGCTACCTTTTAATGCACACCCTAGAAGAGCAGAGGAAGAGTGGGCATGCTTGAGGGACTAGATAGCAAAGAAGAGGTACCATCCTTGTGTGGGGTGGGGCAGGTCTTGTGGGTGCCATAGATCTGAAAAGACAAGCCAGATACCTATGGATCCAAAAGAAGATACTTATGTGAATCAGTATTTGGCTTATTTAGCAATTTCTTATTGATTTTATGTTAAATATACGTGTGTATCTGATTCATCTATGATTTTGAAAGATCTTGCTAAGGAATGAGTCCTATGAAAATGAATCTGACATAAGAATTAACTCATTGCTTGGGGCTTGAGAATAGGTATTGTTGGTTTCCAAAGACATTGGAAATGTACTTAGCCAAGGAGAAAGATTCTCCAAGATCCATAAAGAGTTCCAAATCGTTCCATTGGAAAGATAAAGGTGCAAAAGAAGCACCACGGTCCTAATGAGGCTACATGGGAGCTAGAGGGTGCCACGCGATGGGCACATCTATTTTGGGTCAATTTTGTAGAACATTGAGGACGGTGCCAATGTAGCATTTTGTTTAATTATGTGAAGCACTGAGGACAGTGTTGTTGTAAAGGGGGGGGTCGTACTACACCGATTTTTTACCCCTTGGTATTTAATTGTACATGATGTAATTGTTGTATGTAAATCATGGCGAGGAGCTCAAGGCCAAGGCCCTGCCAGTGATATATACATATATATACACACACACACACACACACAAATTAATGTAAAACCACAGCTAAATAGGGGCATGATTCCACAAGGGATACGGTGGGGGAGTTGGTCAAGCCTCTTAGCCTATAGGGTGAAGGAAGGTGTCTTTGAGAAATCCATTGAACCTCAGGTACCCTTTTTGTCCATACACTCAATCATTAATTCATTCCATAAATCAGATGAGGTAGTTAATGCCTAGGGGCAGTGCAAGGCATGGAAGACTTCAGTCTGCGCAAGCCTACATCCTAGGGAAGCCACACTTTTGCTTCTGTAGGAAGCAACCACGTGATGCATTCCCTGTCTGTCGAAAAAGGTCATGTTTGGATTTTACTCAACCCTCCTCAGTCATTCAGGGAGGCCATCATGATTCCTTCACTCATGCACGTTGTTGGGGAAGCCTGCGGGAAAAAGGGGAAAAGAGCCATTCTCTATTCATGCGCACTGTGCATTCACCAATGTTGTAGAACCATAGTTTTTTTTTCTGGATTTGTCTATCCATGACCCTGTCATTGTGTTGGTTCACTTCCTAGAGCCACAGAACTAGTTATATGCCAGTATTTTCCTTTATCAAGTTAAGGGCAGTGCAGATCACTCGATTTTATGAAAGAGTGCTCCTTCAAGTTCTCCTCAGTGTTGTAGAGAAGCAGTTCATTGTTCCGAACAGTTTTTCGTTTTACCAGATTCATGGAGGGCGTTTCCACAATGGTCTTCTCTGTGTTATAGAGTGTTGGTTGCTTTACCGAGTTAAATCCAGTGTTGTTGTGTATTCCATGTGGTTCTAATGTGATTTGCACCCTAGTGCATTGTTCTGCTAGCCAGAACCACGGACAAGTGGTTTTGTATTTATTCTTTGTGTTACAGAGTGAAGCATGTATGGCTGTGTTTCTTTGAGGATTGTTGTGTAGTGCATCTCTGTTTGGTTGAAGGCCTTCGAGTGGAGGAGGGCCAGATTTCACTGATAAGCCTAGTAAGAAGAGGAACCACACAAAAAGATCAAAGGGGCTGGTAAATTCGGCCTTCACACCCACATGAGAACTAGAGGGAAGGTATGGCCTAAAGGACTGTATAAATGGAGAAAGGAATACTTCCTTATGTATGGTGGGGTGGATTCATGGAGACAGGTCAGATCTAGTGTAGGTATCCTTAGCTCTAGGGTTGAGCTCACTAGCCCAGCATTTCTACCTATCCATTTCCTTGGTATCCTGATAAGCCCAACCATTGGTTGGTTTGGTTGTGCCATGTTGTGTCTTGGCTTGATAAGCCTGCATCCTATTAACCCAACTAGGTGTTGGCTTGGTTGGACAGTCTGATAAGTCCAACTAAGTGTTGGCCTGATTGTGTGTTAAAAATATTTGGTTGTGTGTGAGTCTGTTGTTCCCTAGTTCCTTGTGGAAATCATTCCCGTCTTGGGGGTGGTAGTGTGTTGAAAGATTAATGAACACATCGGCCTATGGTTGGGTGGAACATTGCAGCGACATAGCTAGATGCGGAACAACTTAATCATCAAGATAAGTATCTATGTTACTCTGTTTATGCAATGTATTTACTTATGAATAGGATGAATTGCTATGTTCATGTTGAATTCTTGTTGATGATCAAGTAGAGGTTTACTTGTGTATGAATGTCCCTATAATTGCTTGTTTATACCTTGTATGTTTTATGCACTTTACTTCTATTCATGCCTTGTGTTTTTATAATGCATTTGCCTAAGTTCATGGAGGCTAGAATCTTGTACATAGGTCAGAATGCATCCGACTTAGTGTTTCCACCCCTTGGAATCTGAAGTGTGAAAGGCAGAAGGATGAAAGGCCGTTGAAATTTCCTTCGCACATTTGAGTTCCAATTTCCGAGTTCCGAGGTGCGGAAGGCAGAAAGCAAAGTGCACAAGGTGGAAAGGTCATTCAAAGTTCCTTCACACATTTGAGTTTCTGATTTCTGAGTTTCGAAGTGCGGAAGGAAAAAAGGGGAGTGCGAAAGGCAGAAAGGTCGTTGAAATTTCCCTCACACGTTTGAGTTCTAAATTCTAAGTTCTGAGTTGCGGAAGGCGGAAGGCGGAAAGACTGTTGAAAGTTACTCCACACATTTGAGTTTTTGATTCTGAGTTCTGAAGTGCAGAAAGTGGAAAGCAGGGTACGGAATGCGAAAGGCAGAAAGGTCATTGAAATTTCCTTCGCACATTTGAGTTCTGATTTCCAAGTTTCGAGGTGCAGAAGGCGAAAAGCAGAGGGCGGAATGTAGAAGGCAGAAATACCATTGAAAGTTCCTTCGAACATTTGAGTTTTCGATTTTTTAGTTTCGAAGTGCGGAAGGTGGAAGGAAGAAAGGTCGTTGAAAGTTCCTTCACACATTTGAGTTTCGATTTCCAAGTTTCAAGGTGCAGAAGGCAGAAAGCGGAGTACGGAAGGAAGAAAGGAAGAAAGGTTGTTAAATGTTTCTTCGTGCATTATGTTTCTGATTTCCTATTTCTGAGGTCGGAAGGGCGAAAAGTGGAGTGCGGAACGCGGACTACGGAAAGACAGGTCTAGTGCGAAAATGTTCATTTTGGTCAAAGAAGCGATCTATTAAGAGCGGAACGACTGTTACAATAATTAACAGGTGTTCTTAATCCTAAGAATGAAGTTGGAAGAGTGAATTAGCATCCATGCCCAATGTTTGAAAAGAGAACAAGTGTTCTTGAAGAAAAAAAATTTAATAATTTGCATTATGGGGTATGGGGACGTTACATTCTGCTAGAGTATGTGTATAGCTTGATCTGGAGGTAGGGACTCCTGAAACGATTAAAGTGATAGTAGCAGACTGGTCACATGTGAAGGAGCTCAATTATGAGCAATTTCCATTTAAATGCACGCATTGTCATGGATATGGTCACTTTTCTAGAATGTGTAAGAAGAAAGCAAAAGAGGAAGCTGACAAAGAGAAGGGAAAACAATGGACTAAAGCCCAAAAACCCAGCATGAAAAAGCAGGTGAATAGATCAAAAGGAAAAAGAGGAGAAATGGGGTCGGGTAGTAATCCCACCGGACAGAAGCAGAATGAAAATGACATAGCTATGAAGGAAACCATATCACAAAACAAATTTGTGGTGTTGAGCAATCCAGAAGAACAAGCTCCGATGCTTGAGGAGAGGGAAGTCCAACAATCTCAAGGTTTGATAAGGGAAGAAAATTTAGTTGCTCAAAATCTTGGTTCTCCTGCTGGTGGCTCTTCCACTACATATGCAAAAATGGAAAAAAAGGAACCCATGGATAGTTCTAGATCCTTTGAAGAAGAATCTTTAGAGAGGTACTCCAAAAAAGGGTGAAAATCTTTTAAGAAGGTTCAAGAGGAAGAAGCTAAACGTTTGAATATGCAAGGCAGTCAAGCCACAATAGAGATATCTATTAGCAAGAATACTCAGGCTATACCTGTAAAGGGAGGCCCTCAACCTTCTGTCATAATTAAGTAATGCACATTGTCTCTTGGATTTGCAGGGGGCTAGGAAATCCTTCGAAAGCTGAAGTTGTAAAAGACCTCATAAAAATGGCTTCACCTAATGTCCTTTTGCTCCAAGAGACAAAGGTTGATGAGGAAACTATCCTCTCATTAAGTAAAATGAAATGAAAGAAGAACATAGGGATCGTAGTGAGTGCAAGGGGTTCATCTGGTGGACTTGCAACATTATGGGCAGAGGATATGTTTTCTTTGGAAAATTCCTTTAAAACTCAACACTGGATATTTACTGAAAACTGACACCTCGCAAGTAATATTTCTCTGTCTATTTTTAATCTTTATGTTCCTGTTAATTTTAAAGAGAAAAAAGAATGTTGGAATTCTCTTGCAGGTTATGTGGATATAAATGTACCATCCAATATAATTGTGGTTGGCGATCTTAACATCACGCTGGACCAAAAGTATAAAAACAAAGGAGTCTATGGAAGGGACCCAATGCTTAAAACATAGGAGAATTTATCCAATTATGGGATTTGATCGATTTTAAGCCAAAGAAAGGCAGATTCACGTGCACCAACAACAGAGCAGGAGCGGCCAATATCTCAGCAAGACTGGATCGGTTCTTGGTTTAGAGTTCTTTTTTGGAGAAAAAAATCATTTCTTCTAGCATTCTATTGAAATTAACTTCAGATCATAAACCTATTCTACTACAATTTGAAGAGGAAGAAGATATTGGGCCCATTCCTTTCAGGTTTAGTCCACTCTAGATAAATTGTGAAGTTTTTATGAATATAGTCTCATAGTCTTGGTCTCGGCTAGTAATAGGATCACCAAATTTTGTATGGGAGCAAAAATTAAAATTCATAAAACTTTCTCTTAAGGAATGGGTTAAACAAACTCTAAAATATCCATCTAGTGACAGAATAGAGGCGTTAAAAAATTTAGAGGTGATTCAAATGGAAATGGATGAAGCAGGAATAACCCCAGCTAAGTTGGAAAAATAACAACAAGCTCAATTCAACGCCTTTCATGCTTTTAGAAAGGAAGAAGAATACTGGAGATTGAAATCTCGCAGCACTTGGTTACAAGCAAGAGATAGAAATACATCATTCTTTCATAGACATTATAGAGCAAGCCTCTCTCATAATCACATTTTAGAAATTTCCTCCTTAGATGGAATTTGTTTTAAAGTCCAGTCTCAAATAAAGCAGGTGACTGAATCACACTTTCAAGGTTTGTTTAGCGAAACTGGATTAATAGATAATGATTTAAACTCGTAATTTTTATCCAATATTCCCTCTTGGGTGACTAAGGAGACAAATGAAGAACTTATGGAGCCATTTACGGAAGAGGAGATCATTGATGTTATTTGGTCAATGGAATCAATTAAAGCCCAAGGACCAAATGGATTCTCTTTTCATTTTTATAGAGTTTGTTGGATAGTAATCAAGAAAGATCTCCTAAGGATGGTCAAATCCTTTAAACTAAAATCGAAAATTGGTTAATGCACCAATTCCACTTTCCTTGCATTAATCCCTAGAGAATTTAATCTGACAACTTTTGAAATATTCCGGCCAATATCTCTTTGCAATGCTTCTTATAAAATCCTTTCTAAACTTTTAGCTAGTCGGCTCAAGCCTTTGCTATGAAGCTTATCTCCCCTCTTCAAGGGGGGTTTTTCAAAGGGAGACACATCTTAGCTAATGTGATCTAAGTTCAAAAAGCCATGCAATCTAGATTTCAAAGACAAGAGAAAGGCATGCTTATCAAACTTGATATGGCAAATTCTTTTGACAGGGTAAGGTTGTCCTTCCTTTATAAAGTTCTTCGCTCATTTGGGTTTAGCTCAACATTTGTAAATTTGATAAAAGCTTATACAGATAAACCTTGGATAGCTCCTTTAATAAATGGAAGACCGACAAGTTTATTTCAAGCAACTACGGGTCTTCATCAGGGCTACCCGCTCTTGTCGTTCCTGTATATTCTGATGGTTGAATCTCTGAGCATAAATTTATCCACAGAAAAAGAAGCAGGGATTATTTCAGGCATTAAGTCAGCAAGAGGGGTAGACTCTATCAGTCATTCTTTATTTGTGGATGATTCGTTCCTCTTGGGAGGGGCCTCACTCAATATGGCAAGAGCTTTCAAAGGAATTCTGCAAAACTTTTGTCTCATTTCATGAGCTCTGATTAACAATAGAAAGAGTGCAGTGTATGGTTGGAACACCGATCATTCAACTATCTTGAATATAGCATAAATTTTAGAATTTTTTGGATATGACATTTGGGATCAAATCAAATATCTCGGTCTTTCTTTAACTCTAAGTCAAAATAAACCTTCTCGTTGGATGGAAGTAATTAGTAAGATAAAATCAAAAATTGCTTCTTGGGGTGGACAATGGCTCACGAATGTAGGGAAGCTTATAATGATCAAGTTAATTCTATCATCTCTTCCAATATATCAATCTTCTCTTCTCCTAGCTCCAAAAGCAATTATGGATCAGGTTTCCAAACTTATTCGAGATTTCCTCTGGAGAGGTGGCAAAGGAAATCAAAATAGACTGCATTTAGTTAACTAGAATATAGTCAAAAGACCTGTGTTAGAAGGTGGCCTGCAAATCAAAGATCTGGACAGGGTAATTTTTAGTGGTGAAATTTCGCCAATTGGCTATTTTTGGGGGTTTTTTTTTAAATTCGCTTTTTGGTCATTTTGAGTCTCTAATATCGCCTATATTTACATAAAATATGTTTTTTTTATCATAATATTTGCCAAAATTTACACATTTCAGTGTTATTTGTATGTTTCATATTTAATATTCCCTACCTATCTATAAACATGTTTTTTCAATCCAAAACAGTAGCCTAGAATACTATAATTAAGTATAATATTAGAATCCTTAAAAAATACCCTGGATCCGGGTTTGGCAAATCTTGCTATGGGAGGCAAAATTTTATGGCAACTCTTTTCTGATCGTAAACATCTGGTTAGTCAAGTATTATGGAAAAAATATCTCTTAGGAGGAACATTGAGAAACCTTTAGGCAGTAAACATTCCCAAAGGATCTCTAACTTGGAATTTATGTCGAAGAGGACTTGAATTCTTCCAAGAACATTTATATCACATTCCTGGGAATGGAAGGAAAAATATTCCGTGGGAAGATAATATTCAAGGACATGCTCCATTATTAACCAATTCATCTCTCACGTATATCAAGATTTAGCTTGTCAACAAAGGGCTATTATGGTTAGCAAATATTTCAATATGGGAGAACAAAGGAAACTTGGTAGATTGGCAATTTTCAAAACTGTCGGAATGGCTTAACTCACAAAAAAATTGTTTCTGTTTCTGACAGAGATGATAAGAAAATCTCCAATTCATTATTCAATAAAGGATCATTGGGGATGGGGAAATTCGGGTAAATATACAGCAGCGCAAGGATATTCAGCTCTTCAAACTAATTTTCCACCATCGTGCCCAGCTCAATTTTGGAAATTCATTTGAAGTTCTCCACGTGTGCCTAAGGTTAACTTCGTCACATGGTTGGTAATGCATAGGAAGGCATTAACAGGTGAAAACATGGAAAATATAGGTTTTTACAGCCCATTTAGATGTTGTTTCTGCCATCATGCTGCAGAGACATCAGATCATTTGTTTATTTATTTTGTCTTCACTCAGCATCCAAAGGAAATCTAGGGATAACCGGAGCTGGGGCAATGTTGTATTATACGGGTGGAATGTTAGAAACTAGTTTTAGTTGGGGCATAAGACATAGCACGAATAACCAAGCATAAATACTTGCTCTTTTAAAATCCTGTCAGCTAGCGAAGGAAGCCCAACATAGAGACCTGCAAATATTTGGAGATTCAAAATTTCTAATAAAAGTTCTAAATACTAGTAAACATTTCAACAATATTTCCTTGAATGGGACTATGCAAAGGATTCAATTCATCTTGACTGAATTTGACTCTATTTCCTTTTTTCATATACTCCAAGAATTGAATAAGAAGGCGGATTCTAAAGTTAATCGGGGCTTCCAACTTCCTACAGGAATGCTAAGTCTAAATGAAGGACCTAGCTTGAAGCATCAAATTCCATAAGAAAGAATAGAGGGGCGTTGCCACTTGTAATATCCCCGAAAATGAGTTGTTTTGGAATGAAGAAAATGTAATCATCGACATATTTGTAAATTGGTGGATGCCTTTGTCCAATCAAGTTTTTAATACTATA
>LPNX010563829.1:309823-342270 GCA_001517045.1 Pseudotsuga menziesii
TACTTGTATCAACAAAAACAAGGTCACATCACAGATTATGTTAAAGTAATATGATGTACATCGTGTTCCACACAAACAAAATGAAAAACAACATCGACAAATAAAGCATGACATATATTTGCTAGAGCAATCTGCCACAATTGCCTCCTTTTCATGAATATTAAGATCCAAAATATTTGTAGCTTTAGGAAATTTAGGCTCATCTTCATCCACCTCTATATTTTTCCGCTTTGCAGGATATTTTGTTGACTTCTATGAGAATATAATAGAGTGCAACTACTCGAAATGATGTGGGGAAATTTTTTATACTTCAACTACATTTATGTCAGATACATCCTGAGAAGTATAGAACTCATTATCTATGAATTTAAAATAATCGCAAATAATATTTTTCGAAGCTTTTCATCTTTAATCTCCTTACACTACTGTGTTAATGTCTCATCTCGAGAATAATGACCAACTGTCATGGACAACCAAATAGGTCCTTCGTGTATTTTATCTACTACAATATGTAATTGTCCTTCATTTAGGTCACACAATGGTCTAAAAAAAATAGAACCGTATTGTTTTGTTTTATTCTATACAAAATCATCTTGCATAATGATATTAAGTGAGCATGCTAAGAAATCATTTTTACAAAGCTCAAAAACAGTCCACCATTTGTCCCACAAATCATCAGATATCAAGACAAGAGTCATCTTGTCTTTAAGACTGTCCTTGCTTGCAACTACAAAAATATCAATGCATTCATTCAAGAAAATATACAAGTGAATAAAGTATAATATTATGAAAAAAAATAATTAGAAATTAACTTCATAAATATTGACCAAAACTAGTAAAATATTTAATTTTTACCCACCATTGTTTTGACCCAATGTGGCCCTTCCCAGGGCGGGATGGTCTGCCATTATAAACCCATTTCTCCCTTGATTTCATTACTTGATAAATGAAGGGAGAGTGAGCAAATTCCTTGTTAGAAATATTTTGTTGTTTGCATAATTTTGAAATTATGTTCAACAAAACATCTTTATGTAGCAAACTAGCTTTACAAAAATGATACCTGGGATGAAGTTATTGATATTTGGTATTTTTAAGTATTTTCTTGTATTAAAATATTATATGTTGTCCATCCATAATATAAAAGTGCATGGTATGAATATGAACTTTGTCTTCATCATTAACATAACAAGGAATTCTAGTCACTCTGTCGAAGGGCAATAAGATAGCCCCCCTGAGTGTAGTTGTGAACATTGTCACAAGTGATAAAACAAGATTATCCACTTCATATTAGCTTACATTTCGGTATTGCAAATGTGAAGGCACTATTTCACATTTACTGATATCAACGGAGAAAAAAAAATTCATAAAAAATAATATTATTTTGATCCCTTTGACTCCCTTCAAATATATCAAAAATTTTACCTACCCTCTGCAAGAGGATTTTTGAAGGACTAGATTTCAACGTTTTGAAGGTTGATTTAGAAATATGTTTTTCTAAATCAACTAAACAATGTTTAGCTATTGTGAGAAATTTTGTCATACTTTCATGCTGAATATTTTGGAGCTTGTTTGTCATATTCAAGAAATGTAGCACAAAGGAGGATTTTATTGAAATAGACAAGTTTCTTAAAATGACTAGAACACCATTCATCAAATCACTAGAGCTTCTTGTACCTGACCTATTTGATTGATCGTCTGATGGAAAAGTCCACCCTCGATTTGTACATGGTATAATGTCATTGTTTGTATTTGTTTTCATAAGATCTAGATGATAATTACAAACTAAAATATCACCTTGAAGAATCAAACATGTGTTATTCTCAACAACCTCCACCTGAACATGCAATATGTTATCACTGATCAAATCTGTAGCCATGACTATGCCAATAGAAGAAAAATCTCATCTCAACCAAAAATAGATATAAACATGTATGATAATTTATTGGCCTTGCCACCTCAAAATACTACTCTTCTTTAAATTCTCCAAGGTTATGTTCTAATTATACACGTATAAATGGAATTTCCTTGAATTGGCTGAGAGTTATAAATCTTAACATTTTTATCTTGATGAGAACAACATTAATATCTCAACAATATCTATAAATAGAAAAATAAGATTAAAACCATATTTTAATCCAATAAAAGCAACAATATTTAAGGAAATTAACATTAAAAAAATGTTTGGTTATTAGGAAAAAGATTATTTGATACTTCCATTTAATACGCCCAAACTATAAAACCAATAGTAAGGAAGTGTTTAGAACTAAATACATATCAATATCTAGAAGGTGACTATTCATCAATAATAATGTTGTGGTGGAGAAGAATCCCTTCCAAACAACATTGTATGTTGAGAAACTACAATATGAAAAGAAATGGGTCAATCAACTCATTTATAGCATGCTTTGGAAAATATCAATCGTCCCTTCAACAAGAATATTGTAGACAAGAAATCCAAAATTATGGAAGTGTCATCTTATTCTTACACAATATATTTATAGGAACAAACGCTAACATAAATAATGTCGAATAGACCTATTCAAGGATACATGGAGAGATAAAAAAAATTGTAATAGAGAGAAAGTATTGTCCAGCCCTTCTTTCTAATTAAGCTATAAGAAAAGAGAGAATTCAGATATTATAGGGAGGTGCTTACGATATATAAAGAGAGGTCTTGGCACAATCAATATGGAATTGTTGTGTGATACTCCACCTTAACAATATGTTGTAGGATGTGTCACAAAAATTTTCTATTAAAACTATGTGGTGGATTAAGTGTCCTAGCACCCATCAGTAAATATTTTTCGGCAAAAACTTTTGTGTTTCCTTTATCTAATATGGTGGTGTCATTCACAACCACTACGTTAACTCTATGATTAAGAAAGGTTTGGCTAGCCCTTTGAAAATAGATTTTATTTTGAGATATTACAATATCAAAAGAAGAAGGATCGTTCAACTCATCAATAACATGGTTTCGAAAAGATTGATCGTCCCTTCAAAATATTAATTTGGATAGAAAAATTGAAATTCTAGTAATTTCCTATGATTCTTAAAAAATATGTTTTAAATGTTGGACACCAACAAAAAATGACAAACTAAACTTTCCATATTTCTCCATTGATGTGTATAAAAAAAGATAGATGGAGAGATATGTATTCCATAATCCAAGGAATGTATCATCCAACACTTCATGTAATTCACCTATATGAAAAGGAAGGGACATTTCATACCTGATATGGGAAGTAAGGATCCCCTGTGAAGAGGTGATGGGATTGCAATGAGTAATCTCAAGCATTTTGGGGAGCCAACAAAACCAAATCCTAAAAACATGGCATGTTGTGGAAGAAATGAAGGGAATTGTGCACCACCAGGGAAGCAAAGTGGCATGGCTTGAAAAGGACCTCAATGCATATTTCCATGCTTTAGACTATAAACTAAAACCTAGAAAGGAGACCCAAAAACCTCCAATAATTTGGGTAACCATCCTTCCCCACAAGCAGACTCAACCATAGATGGAGATATCAACGAACAACAAGACCTAGCTCGAAACAAGTAGAGATATTTTTTCTCTAAAGTATGTTATGTTTTTATGTGTTTCTATGCCATAGGTCAGCTTATAAGAATCTACAATATGATGGGGTTATGCCCTTTTTTCAAGGATGTAAGGCGACCTAGTAGACACGGCTCCACCGTCGATTTTGTAAAAGTCACTAAGACTTCAATATTAGGAGCATGCATATTATTTGTAACCTACTACTGATTAGTACCTGGCCTCAACCTTTTTATTATAATATCTACCCAACTATGTGATAAGAGGATATCGAGACATTGTCCATATCGATTATGGTAAATATATAATGAAAAAAGGATCATCCAACCCTTTCAAAACATATTGTATTTATAGAAACTACAATATAAGAAGAGGATGTTATGTTCTACTCACGTATAGAATTCTTTCAAAAGAATCATTTGTTACTTCAACTAGATCAATTTGGATATGAAAATCAAAATTCTATAAGTGTCCTCTTATTTGTACATTCTTTATTTCAAGAAATGACACAAACATAAAAATTCTCAAACAAACCATTTAGAGATAGATAATATGTAATCCAAGGAAGTATCATCTGACCCTTCTGTATGATTCACCTATAAGAGAAAACATACATTCATGAGTCATGACTTGTAGGCATGTGCTTACGATAGATAAGGAAAAGTCTCAACACAATCATTTATAACATGTTGATTGGACCTTCTCTCATCTCATGTCCTAACTAAAATAAACTTTAGTATAATTCACTGAAATATTTCAAGGGAATTATGTTAGAGGAAGTGTCATGACACAACATTAATTATTTATTGCCACAAACAATTTTATTTATTTTATCTAATATGCAGGTGTCATGTGAGTCCATTACTGTAAAAAATATAATGAAGGAAGAATTGGTCTATGTTTCAAAAACATATTGTATTCTGGGTAAATACAATATTAGAAGAGAATGGACCGTCTGAATAATTGATAATGTAATTAAGAAAGTATCGGTTGTCCCTTAAAAAAAACAATATAGAAAATAGATCCCAGATTCTAGAATTGCCCTTCAATTTTAACAAAGCATATTTAGACGAGCAAATTCTAAGATAAAAAAATTATCAAACATACATTTTCAGTCACCTCCATCAATTTGTACACTACAATGATAGATGAAGAGATAATTATTATGTATTCTAAAAGATGTATCATTCAAAACTATTGTCTAATTCACCTATATAAGGCACACGCCCTAAAATTGTAGAAAGGTGATTGCAAAATTAAATAAGGTATCGACAACCGTACGAAATGTTGTCCAATAGTTCTCCTTTCTCGTACATAATAATTAATCTATGATATTTTTATAAATCCTCTATGTGAATTATGTTGTGAATAAACTATCGGTGACACCCATCATTACATTTTGTTGGACAAAATATATATGTTTCCTTTGCTTGATAAAGAGGTGTCATCTGACTCCATTACATTAGATATAGTGAATGAAGGATCATCCAACCCTTTCAAAACATTATGTTTGTTGATAAAATAAAATGTTACAAACGATACTCTTTGACTCATTTTGTGTGGAATTCTTGCGAAAATATAAGTCGTACCAACCTCAAGATTAGACCTTTTCAATTTTCTATATTGATGTTGCTATGATGGTTTGGAAGTATTACAACGTAGTATCGACCAACCCTTCTATCTGATTCACCTATAAGAGCATGCATACATTCAATAATTGCATACATGTGCTTACATTTTATAAGGAGAGGCCTCTACAAAATCATTTAGGAAGTGTCATCCGATCCTTCCACCTTTTCTTCCACCATAATTACTCTTTGCACTAGTACGCTTCGTTAAAATATTCTACAGGAATTATGTGGTGCAAGTGTCATGACACACATTGAAGGGAGTTTTATGATGGAGGTAGTGTTGTCCGACCTTTCTTGGTAAACCCCCTTTTGAAGATATCATGATTAAGAAAGAAGATTGTTTAGTCCAGCAATGTATAGGATGCAAGTGAAAGGATTGGCCAACACTTCAACCGGTTTTCTCTCAATGACTCATTCGGCATCAGTGAAGAGACGAGCGACCTCTTAATATATTATTTGATGCCTTGTCACCATTGTTTATAATGAGTCAATCGTAACTTTTCCATTCTCTCTCCCTACGCGAGCACTATAGTGAAGATATGTCGATCATCCCTTATAAGAACATTCTATGATCTAGAAAGGGTAGGCCAACCCTTCGATGGGCCTAAAATGGAGAATATGGTGTTGACATCATCAAAATCATATAAAGTAGGAGTAACCTACTTACCCGACCATTTGCATCGATCGGACGACCGGCAACGTCGGATGTGATAGCTCACGCGAGCCAGGTCGTCCGATTGGTGCAAATGGTCGGGTAAGTAGGTTACTCCATTAAATATAGTTTCTTTACATAAAGAGTTCACCTCCATAGGATTTTAGAGAGGCAATGACTAGTTTCTATTTTCTTTGGTTTTCACATTGTTAAGAGCATCACATTATACACCTTATTTTTCCCATGTCTTACTCTCCTTTAATAAAATACAGTAGAGGAGTAATTTACTAAGAATGTTTTGTATATGTTTTAGAGTTAATGAAGTTATGGGTTTCAAACAAATAGAATTGAGAGTGATCACACAATTAAGTAGTTTCCTTTTCCACTTGATTAGTTATTTAATTTTGGCATGTTTAATGAACAAACCTGGCGGATGAGCTACACCCCTACAATTGGTAGGTGTGTGTTGGTGATATGCTCGCTATAGAAGGTGACCACACCTTTAGTGAAGTGGGTGGAGTGGTTGTCAAAATCAATTTAAAGAAGCCATCACCTAGGCACAACCTCCATCCGGTTAATGAAGTGGAGGTGGCAAGTGATGTTGTGTTCACATATATCGAACATGTTATTGAAAGTGTGATCCAAGCTGGATTCAAACAAGAACCAATTTAACAATTAATGATACAAGTAGAACCAAAGAAAAAGGATGGTCTACTTGTTTATTGATATGTCAACTAGGATGGTCTACATAAAATGGATATGATTTGATTTTTCTCTTTGGGTTTAGGTGAACTTTATTGTAATGCATTTCCCATAAATTTGAAGTTTGAATGTAAACAATAAATTTACTTTTATAGTCGAATGGTCATCTTGTAAATACAACTATGCTTCACTTTAGCTTTCACGATATTAAGGGATCTCTGTAATTATGCATATGTTTATGAAAATGTTCTATGGGTTTTGATCACGACTTCTCTTCTATTTTTCTCTTTCAACAAGCGTATTTGTTTAACTATGCTTTCTCTATATATATGTGTGTGTGTGTGTGTGTGTGTGTGTGTGTGTGTGTGTGTGTGTGTTCATTATATTTGACTCGAATCCATATAATCAACAAGAAAGGATCAATAAGTTGATGAAAATATTAGAGAATTTCATTTCGAATGGTATCAATTTATGATATAGGTCTAGAAGCACGCAGTTATATTTTGATAGTTGAGATTTCAATTGCCTTCAGCTAAGAAAAGTGTATTCATCCTATCTATTATCAGGTTGATCTGGAATGAAGTGGAAGTCATGAGTTGTAAGCTGCAAAAACAAAGCAATATAATGTATTTATGTGTTCGTTGACTTGCACTAGGAGAGATTTGTTTTTTCCTTTGTTAGTTCTTTCACTATTCTAGACTTTTAACTTTTTTGGTTTGCTTGTTTGTAAAAATACAAACAATCGATTTTTCTGACACTACATCCGTTGGTTATGTGTGTTTGTTACACTCAAACTCTTGAAGTTTGCTTGTTTGGAAAAAGAAAAACAATCGAAAGTGATCACACACAAACTCTTTGTGAGAAATTGCTTCTCAAGTTAGATCTAGGAGCTAGAAAAATTTCACCACAAAGTGTTTGACAAAACATGCAAGAGAAAACAAGAGAGAAAATAGCTGGAACAACACATGTGAAAGGTGTTGATTACTTGTCATATTATTATCATACATCATTTATAATACAATGGACAAATTCGAGTGGCTCTGGAAGCCAATTAGAGTTGTACATGTGTGAGAAATAACCTCAATCCCCCCTATGTGGACCAATGGAGACCCAACTCAGCCCAAACAGACTTGAATTGATGTGTTAGTGTTGGTGAGGTGTGCTGGGTCATTAAAGACTCCAAGGCATGCGTGGGTGAGAAGATAGAGGCAAGTGGGGTGCTCTAGGTGGCAATAAATGCTCCTAGGAGAGCTAAAACATGCCAGATACACCCCTAGCACACTTAGTCAAACCAGGGCCCCACAAATCAATGATGTAGTGCTCCAATGCCTTAATGAGGGAGAACATGGGCTAGGTTGACCAAACCAGGCATTGTTGTAGGTGTGAACAGGCCAAGTTAACCAAATATATTGTTGGATTAACTCTCCTAAGTCTAAACCATAGGGCATTAATGAAATTTGTGAAAATCATGTTAGCCTAAGGTCTAAACTATATACTAAGGATTTATTACTGCTCCAATACCCTCCCTTAATCCAAACTTGGTACAGTTTAGTGTTTGAGGCCTTGGAAACTAAGGCACAAGTCACCCTTTTACAAATTTTATTGATCCATGTATTGATCCATGAAACAGAGGTAAAGAGGAAAACCTCACGAGAAAAACCTCCCCTCAAAAATGGATTATGAAACATAAACAAAATATACATATACTTCCAAACTAAGAAAATTCTGGAGGAATCTTCTTCTTGGGAAGAAGAGGAATGTGCTCAATCAACTCAGGAACAACTGTATGATGAATCCTCATACCATGTAGAACAACTGAAAAGCATTGATGGGAGAGCAAATGGTACTCTTCATATTTGAACTTCGAACCACCAGGTGAGTAATTCAAACCAAACAAGATGCCATGTGAGGAATTCGAACCACACAGGATGCCATACCTGAAAGAGACTGTAAATGCTTGAGAATAGGTGACCCCAAGCGAGTCATAAGGATCTTGAAGCATCAACTTTGAATGAAGGTTGTAATCAACTACAAGAACGTGGAACAAAAGTCCCAAAAGAGCCATTCTGATGGAAAAGCTTCTCCATCTTCAAATGACCTTGAAGGAACTCTACTAGTGATGGTGGAGGAAACATCTCCATTTTTCGAACCAATACTCTCGTTTGAAGAAAACCCATCTTCTAGAGAAGGATCTTTATGGACATCAACTAGCAATACTTTAACAGCCCAGTTTTGACCCCATTGCATTAGATGTATATGATGTATATATTGTAAATAATCATGGTGCGGAGCTAAAGGCCAAGGCCCCACCATCAATTGGTTATGCTATGTTTCGGATTGAAATTGTCACCAATGGTATATCGGGGCATGCGGCATACATATTAAGTTTTGTCATCATGTAAATATACATCTTTAATTAAATGCACCCAACCAGCTATGCTCACTACAACCATAATGAAAAGGGCATGATTTTCCCAAGGATAAGGGGAGGGGAATTGTTAGACCATGAACCAATGGGGAAAAATCCATGTGTCACCACCTTGTCTTATCCAACTACCACCATTAAAAGTTCTGACGTTAGTTGGGGCAGTTATGGCTGGGGAGTGGAGTGTGGCAGGACTATCAATCCTTTCCCACACGCACACTCCACCAGCATGTTCACCCTCACGTTGGCAAGGAAAATCACCACCGCCATCACTCTAGGCGGACTCCCCATTCTCTCCATGGTTGGTTCATCCTCACGCAAGGATGGTAGTTCCATTCATTCTCACGCACAGGATTCTTCCTGGTTTTTACTCACACAGTGAGTTGGGAGCCGTGTTCTTTCACCCATGATTTTCCCTTGTGAATAAGTCATTCATGTTCTGAGTGTGCAAGTTTTCCATATGAATTTTTTGGATCGTGTGGGTGTATGTTTTACTTACAGACTGGTATGGCCATGTAAATTTCTCGTCACTTCAATGTTGAGATCTGGGGTTGTTGTTCTTCCCCTGAACTGTGGTTGCCGCCGTTCTTCCCAAGATTCGTGGGTTTGCTGCGGTCTCCCTTACGTTTTGGTTGTTGTGGATTGTATGAAGTTGTTTTGGCCACGATAGGGCCAAGAACAACTTAGGAATTGATTTCCCCTGTCCAAGCTGTGAACTTCCTGTTTGCTACGTGTATGCAGTGGTTCGTCTTCGGACTGTGTTTGGAGTGGGGATGAGGACTTGGTTTGCTTGATAAACCTAGTGTGATCGGAAACCACATAGACAGAGCTAGAGGGCTGGCTTTCTTCTCCACAACCCTTGAATAACACTGGAAGGGAAGTTAGGGCCTGAGGGACTATGTAGCAGAGAAGGGACTGATTCCTTATGTTGGGTGTGTGTGGGTGTCTTAGAAGTCAAGCTAGTTCTGGTGTAGGTATTCCTAGCTCTGTAATGAGCTCACCAGCTTAGTATTTAGCCTTTCCCAGCTCCTGGATGGCCTGATAAACCTGACCATGTTGGCTTGGTTGTCTTGTTGATGGCCTGATAAACCCAACCTATGTTGGCTTGGCTGTGTTTTGTGTATCCTTGGCTATGTGTAAGCCTGCTTGTTCCTTATTCCTTGGGGAATCATGCCCATCTCGGGGGTGGCAGTGTCACTGAGAGATTAAGGAGCACGCTGGCCTATGGTTGGGTGGAACGTTGCAGCGACATAGCTGGTTACGGGACGAGTTCTTCATAAGATAAGTAATCTTGTCTATTTTACTTCTGCAATCATATTTACTGTTAATGAATGTGATGAACATGTTGAATGCTTGTATGAACGTATGTTTGCTTCCGATGTATGATAAATAATTATGTATGCATGTTCTAGTTCAAAGCATTTTGTTTCAGCATTTTATGAATGCACATGTTCATGGGGCCGGTTGCCTGGATGGTTAACGCCATGGTAGCATCCTCTTCGTCGGTCGGAGGGTCGGGGACGTCACAGAGTGGTATCAGAGCTCATGTTGCAGCATGGGCCTGAATGGACCATGAATGATGCAATGACAGAGGCAGGTTTCCTTCTGCTTAGCAGCAATCAGAAAAGTTTGGACAGAAAAACCCCAATCTTCAAAAATTTTCTAAGTGCTGGAACCATCGGCCCATCGAAAGACTTAGTGACAAGTTATTTCCATGTAGTGGAGCACTTAGTGGGAAGGCCACCCGACGGCCAATGTGGCGGAAGACAGAGGAGAGGGAAATTTAGAAAATTTTCTAAGTGTTTTGGCCATCGGCACATCGAAACACCTAGATAGATGGATCGCCGATACGTAGCCGATTGAGCGTTGTCGTTGCGGATGGCTAGACCACTATGCTCCCGATGGGTAGGGAATCCGACCACCGACGCAGTAAAGAAAGTTCAAAAATTTTCTAAGTGACAAAACATCGGCCATCAGAAGCAAAAAGTGGTTCGCCCACCGTTTCGGAAGCCTAGAGCACTAGCCTTCCAACGAGAAGAGACTGCCGATACCGATCAGGTTATGCCTCAGCAGATTGGGTCACCAATCGAAAGAAGATTGAAGATGATGGTCCGTCGTTGCGGCTGCTGATGGAACTATTTCGCCGACGAAAATAAGAGAATTGAGCTAATCAAGCAGCGAAAAGGAAGACTAAAGGGAAAATTTTGAAAATTTCTCTAAGTCCTGGAATCGTCGGCCATCGGCGATGGTTAGTTGAACACATTGCCGACACCTAGTTAATTTAGTTGCTGAGGAGCTACGTCGGATGAAGTTAGTGGATTGAACATCCGTCATTGCGGCTGTCTAATGGACTATCCTTCCGAAGGTGAGAGGCTTCAACCGCCGATAGTGGATAGAGCTTCCGACAGTCGATGAGTTTATGGTCCACAGAACCCATAGTGGGATCACTACCAGCCGTTGCAGCTGTTTAATGGACTATCCTCCCAATTGAACAATGCACCCGACTGCCGATACATCGGAAGAAGCCAGTTGTTTTGACCATCGAAACGTCGGAATGTTAGTTGGGATGACACCCGATCCTGTACAAGGAAATTTTGAGTTTTCTGTGGGATTTCCCAGTAGATTTCGACTGTTTTTCAGTGGGATTTTTAGTTGTTTTTTCAGTGGATTTACAGGGCTGAGAACGAGAAAGTGGCAGTGATCTTATGCGCCAGATTGCATGAAAAATCAAATATTTACCCAAAAAAAAATGAGGGCGCTGCCCTCGACCCGCCCTGCAGTGGAAAAAGTCACAAGGGGGCAAGCCCCCTTGACCCCCATAGTCCCCTTCGGACAAACGTTCTTTGATGAACAAAATCTTGTGATTGGGCAAATTTGTTATTTTATGATTTTTTCCTGTAGAAGGTAAGTAATTCTGACTTAAAGCAATGTTATGCATCTAACAATTGTGTTACTGACACATTGCAGAATCATAGACACCTTCAAGGGCAGTATCCCAGATAGTGTAGTTTGGTAAGTAATTGGTGGTTCATTCATGAGGACCCATGATGGATATGATGCTCGGGATTCTTACGAGCATGCACGAGATGCCATGGGAGAAAATGTCCGTAATGGAAATGATGACATAGAATCTAATGGAAGGAGATTCCAAGAGACACCATCAGATGTTGCAGCCACCATGAGAAGCTTTATTAAAGCCTAGGAAGAGCAGCATTACCTGAATGCTGCTATGTTGCAGAGTTCGACAGACTTGCAGAGAAAGATAGACTCTGGGCAGGGTACAGCAAGACCAGAAGGTAGTAAGAGCAGTACTAGGAGAAGGAGAGGGACTTCTAGTGGATCATCTGACTCCGAAGAATCCAGCGGGGATTCAAGTTCTTCTTCTCATAAAAGAAAAAGAAAGAGACACCATAGGGATTGCTCTCGGGATGAATTTAAGAAGGCTAAACCTCCTACATTTGATGGTGAGGTAAAGACTGGACAAGACGCTGAAGCTTGGCTTCTTGGAATAAAGAAGTACTTCCAAGTTCAAGATTATTCAGGAAACATGAAGGCAAGGGTTGCCATATTCAATCTAAATGGAAGGGCATCCATTTGGTGGGAACACTTCAAGCAAGTAAAGAGGATCAGTGAAAGGAGACTAAAGTGGAAACAATTCAAGAAGTATTTCAAGCATAAATACCTCTCTGACGGGTATTATGATGACAAGATTAAGGAGTTCCATGAGCTGAGATTGGGACAGCAGACCATGGAAGAATATGCAAATAAGTTTTTGGAGCTGCTAAGGTATGTCCGGTACATCAGAGATGAAAAAGTGAAGGTCCAGCATTTTCTAAGTGCATTACCTCAGTCTTACAAAGATAGAATTGAGTTTTATGAACCTAGAACTCTTGAAGAAGCAATATGGAAGGCTAAGTATTGCTATGAGCAAAGCAAAGGTAAACACGATTACCATAAGGCATGGAAGGACACGAAGAATGAGAAGTTTGACAAGAGGAAAAAAGGTTTCAAACCTCCTCACTTCAGGAATCAGCAAAAGCAGCCATCCCAAGCTGCAAGTAAGCCAGTTGGAGTGATAGGAGAAAAACCTAAGGATCCACAACAGAATAGAGGACCACTTCAACGTTGGAAATGTGGAGGACCCCACATGCACAGAAGTTGTCCACTCGAGAATGAGAGTGCAAGACCAGCTTATAACATTCAAGAAGCAGAAACAGTGGGCCAAATAGCAAGGGCAGTCCCTAGGATTTATGCAGCATTGGAGAACCGCCAAGCAGATCACCAGTCAACTGTGGTTGAGGTAGCAAGTAAGATTGTTGAGCAATTTGTTTCTATTTTGATTGACCCTGGTTCTACTCACAGTTACATTACTCCTAGAGTAGTGGAGATTTGTGCTTTTAAGAAAGTAAAGCATAGGAAGTCTTGGTTAGTTCAACTAGCCACTGGAACTAAGAGAAAAGTTAGTGAAGTGGTAGAGAAATGTCCATTGGTCATGGATGGATTGGTCACTTGTGTAGATCTGAATGTTCTACCACTTGGTTCCTATGATGTTCTCATTGGAATGGATTGGTTAGAAGCTCACTGGGTAAAGCTTGACTGCTACAATAAGACTTTCGAATGCATGAATGAATAAGGGAACCTAGTAGTTGTGAAAGGTATTCCAAAGGTGATTTCAGTACGGTAGGTTTCAGCAATGCAGTTAAAGAAGTTCTGTAGGAAAGGTTGTCAGTTGTATGCAGCTCATATTTTGGAGGCAACAGGAGATGAAACTCCGAGGTTGGAGGACTATCAGGTGTTACAGGAATTCAAAGATGTATTTCCTGATGAGATTCCAGGGCTTCCTCCAAAGCGGGACATTGATTTCACAATTGAACTTGTTCCAGGAGTAGCACCAATGTCCAAGACACCCTACAGGATGAGTACACCGGAGATGCTAGAATTGAAGATGCAACTGCAAGAGTTGTTGGAAAAGAAGTACATCTGAACAAGTGTGTCTCCTTGGGGAGCACCAGTTATGTTTGTAAAGAAGAAAGATGGTACACTTAGGTTGTGTAATGATTACAGACAATTGAACAAGGTTACTGTGAAGAATAAATATCCTTTTCCTAGGATTGATGACCTCTTTGATCAAATCAGAGGAGCAAAGGTATTTTCCAAGATTGACTTGAGGTCTGGTTATCATCAAGTAAGAATCAAGGATGAATACATTCATAAGACAGCCTTCAGGAAAAGGTATGGACATTATGAGGTTGTAGTGGTACCATTTGGTCTCACAAATGCACCAGCTACATTTATGTGCCTTATGAATAGTGCCTTCAGCAAATATTTGGACAAGTTTGTTCTTGTTTTCCTTGATGACATTCTTGTTTATTCTAAGAATGAGGTGGAGCATGAAGAGCATTTGAGATTGGCATTGCAATTGCTCAGGGAGCATCAGTTGTACGCAAAACTGAGCAAGTGTGACGTCTATAGAGATAGAATTCAGTATTTGGGTCACATTATCTCAGAGGAGGGTATATCTGTGGACCCTGAAAAGATTGAAGCCATTATGAATTGGCCTACTCCAAGAAATGTGACAGATGTAAGATCTTTTATGGGACTTGTGGGATACTACAGGAGATTCATTGAGGGATTCTCCAAAGTTGCACATGCCATCACTTCTTTTCAAAAGAAGGGGATGAAGTTCGAATGGACATCGAGGTGTGAAGAAAGTTTCCAGCAGTTGAAGAATCTTCTCACCAGAGCACCCGTATTGAAAGTTGCAGATCTGGAGAAATATTTTGTGGTGTGTACCGATGCATGCGGACAAGGGCTTGGAGGAGTCCTTATGCAGGAAAACCATGTGATATGTTATGAGTCGAGAAAGCTGAAAGAGCATGAGAAGAACTATGCCACTCATGATCTAGAGCTTGCAGCCATAGTACATGCTCTAAAGATGTGGAGACATTACTTGATGGGTAGAAGATTTGAGCTCAAAATAGACCATTGTGGTCTAAAGTATTTGTTTGATCAGCCTACTCTGAATGCTAGGCAAGCAAGATGGCTGGAATTTTTATGTGAGTTTGATTTCGAAATCAAGCAGATAAAAGGGAAAGAGAATAAGGTAATTGATGCACTCAGCAAGAAGGTACAAGAAATGCATGTGGCATCTTTTAGTATTTGCCAATCAGATTTGAGGCAGCAGATTGTTAATCATACTGCTGGAGATGAATTGTATGAGCAGGTGAAAGACAAATTGCAACAGCAAAGTCTTGAGAAGAGGTATGAGGGATATAAATTGGAAGAAGATGGACCTCTCACTTATAAAGGTAGAATTTATATTCTAGATGTAGCAGATTTGAGGAGAGTTGTCATGGATGAAATCCATCAAGCTTCGTATTCTGGTCACCCAGGATATCAAAAGACACTTGCTACAGCTAGAAAGCAGTACTTTTGGCCAGGAATGAAAAAGGACATGGCTGAATACATTTTCAGGTGTATGAAATGTCAACAGGTAAAGGTTGAGCATCAACACCCTGCAGGTTTGTTGCAGCCTTTGCCAGTTCCGGAATGGAAATGGGAAGTTATTTCCATGGATTTTATTACAGGATTGTCGATGACTTGGAGACAACATGATTCCATCATGGTTGTGGTAGAAAAGTTGACTAAGGCAGCACATTTTATACCGGTTAAGTCTACGCATAAGACTGATGACATTGCAAAGATCTTCATGAAGGAGATTTTCAAATTGCATGGATTGCCGAAAGCAATAGTCTCTAACCGTGATGTCAAGTTCACTTCCAACTTTTGGAAGGGGTTGTTTGTAGATTTGGGTACAAAGCTAAACTTCAGTACTGCATACCATCCTCAGACAGATGGGCAGATAGAGAGAGTTAATCAGATTCTTGAAGATATGCTTCGCATGTATGTGATGGACAAACCAACCAAGTGGGAAGATTACTTGCACTTGCTAGAGTTTGCTTATAACAATGGAGAGCAGACATCCTTGGGGATGAGTGCGTATGAAGCTTTGTATGGAATAAGGTGTAGGACACCAGTGACTTGGGATAACCCCGTGAACAGGGTTGTGCTTGGACCAGAGTTGCTTAAGGAAATGGAGAAAGAGGTCGTAAAGATCAAATCTGAAAGCAGCACAGGACAGACAAAAAAACTATGCGGATAGGCATAGGGTGAACATGGAGTTTAGTGTTGGGGATCATGTTTACCTTAGAGTGAGGGCAAAGAAGGGTTCCTTGAAGCTTGGAAGTTGTGCCAAGCTGTCACCAAGATATTGTGGGTCGTTTGAAGTGCTTGAAAGAATAGGGCCAGTTGCATATAGACTTGCATTGCCTGCTAGCACTAGAGCTCATAATGTTTTTCATGTTTCTTTGCTTAAGAGATATGTACATGATCCTAACCACGTGATAAATTGGGATGTGATTCAAGTGGAACCCGAGGGAGAGTTCCAAATCGAGCCAATGCGCATCCTCGACAGGAAGGTCACAATGCTCCGGAACCAGGCCATAGGGCAGGTAAAGGTGCAATGGGAGCACTACAGACCTGAAGAGGCTACGTGGGAGCTAGAGGATGCCATATGGTTGGCACATCCATTTTTGTTCAATTCTGCAAAACACTGAGGCGATACCAGTGTAGCATTTTATTCAAATTTTGTAAAGCACTGAGAACAGTGCTATTGAAGGGGGAGGGGAATGTAACACCTCGGTTTTGACCCCGTTGCATTAGATGTATATGATGTATATATTGTAAATAATCATGGTGTGGAGCTAGAGGCCAAGGCCCCACCATCGATTGGTTATGCTATGTTTCGGATTGAAATTGTCACCAATGGTATATCGGGGCATGCAGCATACATATTAAGTTTTGTCATCATGTAAATATACATCTTTAATTAAATGAACCCAACCAGCTATGCTCACTACAACCATAATGAAAAGGGCATGATTTTCCCAAGGATAAGGGGGGGGCGAGGGGGGGGGGGGATTGTTAAACCATGAAGCAATGGGGAAAAATCCATGTGTCACCACCTTGTCTTATCCAACTACCACCATTAAAAGTTCTGCTGTTAGTTGGGGTAGTTATGGCTGGGGAGTGGAGTGTGGCAGGACTGTCAGTCCTTGCCCACATGCACACTCCACCAACAGGTTGACCCTCACGTTGGCAAGGAAAACCACCACCGGCATCACTCCAGGTGGACTCCCCATTCTCTCCATGGCCGGTTCATCCTCACGCGGGGATGGTAGTTCAGTTCATTCTCACACACAGGATTCTTCCTAGTTTTTACTCACGCAGTGAGCTGGGAGCCGTGTTCTTTCACCCACGATTTTCCCTTGTGAATAAGCCATTCATGTTCTGAGTATGTAGGTTTTCCATACGAATTTTGTGGATCGTGTGGGTGTATGTTTTCCTTACAGAATGGTATGGCCATGTAAATTTCCTGTCACTTCAATGTTGAGATCTGGGGTTGTTGTTCTTCCCCTGAACTGTGGTTGCCGCCGTTCTTCCCAAGATTCGTGGGTCTGCTGTGGTCTCCCTTACGTTTTGGTTGTTGTGGATCGTATGAAGTCGTTTTGGCCATGATAGGGCCAAGAACGACTTAGGAATTGATTTCCCCTATCCAAGCTGTGAATTTCTTGTTTGTTGCGTGTATGCAATGGTTGGTCTTCGGACTGTGTTTGGAGTGGGGATGAGGGCTTGGTTTGCTTGATAAACCTAGTGTGATTGGAAACCACACAGACAGAGCTAGGGGGCTGGCTTTCTTCTCCACAACCCCTGAATAGCACTGGAAGGGAAGTCAGGGCTTGAGGGACAGTGCAGCAAAGAAGGGACTGATTCCTTGTGTTGGGTGTGTGTTGGTGTCTTAGAAGTCAGGTTAGTTCTCATGTAGGTATTCCTAGCTCTGTAATGAGCTCACCAAATTAGCATTTAGCCTTTCCCAACTCCTGGATGGCCTGATAAACCTGACCATGTTGGCTTGGTTGTCTTGTTGATGGCCTGATAAACCCAACTGTGTTGGCTTGGCTATGTTTTGTGTATCCTTGGCTATGTGTAAGCCTGCTTGTTCCTTATTCCTTGGGGAATCATGCCCAGCTCGGAGGTAGTAGCGTCACTGAGAGATCAAGGAGCACGATGGCCTATGGTTGGGTGGAACGTTGCAGCGACGTAGCTGGTTGCGGGACGATTTCTTCATAAGATAAGTAATCTTGTCTATTTTACTTCTACAATCATATTTATTGTTAATGAATGTGATGAACATGTTGAATGCTTGTATGAACGTATGTTTGCTTTCGTTGTATGATAAATAATCATGTATGCATGTTCTAGTTCAAAGCATTTTGTTTCAGCATTTTATGAATGCACATTTTCATGGGGCTGGTTGCCCGAATGGTTAACGGCATGGTAGCATCCTCTTCTCCGGTCGGAGGGTCGGGGACGTCACAAATACATCTTGCCCATTCGTAATAGAAGACATAGAGGAGAAGGGTGAAAGTAAATCTTCAACAGTAGTGATGGCAGCAACTCGTATGCTCTCTTCGTGAAACATAGCTTCTTGACAAGGAGAGGAAGCCACAGAGGAAGAAACTTGAGCTGGATCATTTGTTGAATATTTGGCTACTTCTTCTTCTTCATTTTGAACAGCTTCTTGAGAAATGCATGAGGTCAAGTCATAGGAAGAAGACATAAGGAGGTGACCATTTTCTTGCTCTCCATATAGCTCACATTTTCTTGTTGCATTCCAAGAGCTTCATCTAGATTTATCCAAAGCTCAAATGGGTAATAATCAGCAGAATCAAGGATGTAGAGCATTGTATGAGGTATAGCTAAACACATAGTTCCATAGGCTCTATCATTGTCATTAAGCCAAGCATCCTTCTCTTGACAGGACTTTGGTTCTCTCACAGCACCAATGGACACATCATAGAGACATTGCCTCTTGAGATATGCACACATCTTCAACTTCCATTCAGAATAGTTGAATGGGGAAAGGAGAGTAACAACTTTCAAATCCATGAAGTTGTTGTAGAAACCTGCAATGAAAAACACTCACATCAACTGGAAATATGCCCTAAACAACAACTAAACCTTACAGGATTTGTTGCAACTCCATCAAGGCTCTGATACCATGTGAGAAATTGCTTCTCAAGTTAGATCTAGGAGTTAGAACAATTTCACCATTAAAGTGTTTGACAAAACATGCAAGAGAAAACAAAGAGATAGAAAATAGTTGGGACAACACGTGTGAAAGGTGTTGATAGCTTGTCATATTATTATCATACATCATTTATAATACAATGGAAAATTTTAAGTGGCTTTGGAAGCCAATTGGATTTGTACATGTGTCAATGTGAGAAATAACCTCAATCCCCCCTACGTGGACCAATGGAGACCCAACTCAACCCAAACAGACTCGAGTTCATGTGTGAGTGTTGGTGAGGTGTGTTGGGTCATTAAATACTCCAAGGCATGCATGGGTGAGAATATAAAGGCAAGTGGGGTGCTCTAGGTGGCAATAAATGCCCTAGGAGAGCTAAAACAAGCGAGATACACCCCTAGCGCACTTAGTCAAACCAAGGCCCCACAAATCAATGAGGTAGCGCTCCAATGCCTTAATGAGGGAGCACATGGGCTAGGTTAACCAAACTAGGCACTGTTGTAGGTGTGAACAGGCCAAGTTAACCAGATATATTGTGGGATTAACTCTCCTCAGTCTAAACCATAGGACATTAATGAAATTTGTGAAAATCAGGTTAGCCTAAGGTCTAAACTATATACTTAGGATGTATTATTGCTCCAACACTTTGACGTTTGCTTGTTTGAAAAAAGCAAAACAATGGAAGTGATCACATAATACATGTGACTGGTGAGTGAGATAATCACTCATAAATGAAGTCATGTCCATCCTTAGTCAAAGTCAGCTTCGGGTTCTATACGGAAATTATTGTTAGCACAACCACAAATTTTAATGCATATTTGAAATCTTTTTTATACAATGATTAACAAGATTTTCAATGAAAAAAACTTTAGATAATTTCATCAAAAGTGGACAAGCAGGATAAGAGGTATCGTTTTTAAATTTGGTAGAAATTGAATAAGAAGTTATAGTTTCATTGAAATGGACTCATTTTAAAATTGAGTTTGTCTCTCAGAAAAGTTACGTAAAGCAGTCCATTAACAGCTACTATGATATCCCAACACAAGAAAAGGAAAAATACAAAATGGCATCAAAGAAATATTCGAAATTGTATATGGATTAGGTATAAAAATCTTTTCAAATTTCTGTACACGAGTTGATTCATTTTTGCGTTGATTTGAATGTGAAGAAGGGATGGTGAGATGGATTTATAATTAATCAGTATCCTTGAATCAAAATTTTGTACACGAGTTTTATTAGTTTTTATGACATGTTTCAAGAGCAATTTTAATTTTAAAAAAATCCTAAATAAATCATATTTATTATTATTTAAAAATAATTATATGAGAAAACACAATACTTCTAAAAATATATTTAAAATTCATTGAATTTTAAAATTGTTTTTGAAACATCCCTCAAATTTCCTAAATAAAAATAAATAAATAATTATTTGTTGTATGCAACACTAGAAATCCTTAGTAAAATATTACGAGAGATGTTATTATTCATTCTTCTTTTGTCATACATTACTGTCGTCATGTATCTAAATTATTATTAGCTTGTTTATTTGGTTATCTGCCAATATGACACTACTTTGTGACATAAGAAAACTGTCTATAATTAAATTATTGTCATAAGATAGTTGTCGTTGTCTTCTGCTTGATTTTACTCTTGAGTTGCGTCGGGGATAACGCAAGTTCTTACTTAGTTGTTATGACTAACGCATGATTTATTGTTAAACTCATGTGCAGGTGGGGTTACTGCGACATCGCAGTTGAAGAACAATTTAATTGTAAAGTCATAAAAGATAAAAGGTCATCTTTTGTTTTAGACACGGATCTAAACCCTATCCCAGGTGGATATTCTTATTCCATTCTACATAGAAATCATTTTTATCTTTTCTTCGTAGAAGCCCTAAACTAGGTAGATTCTAACAAAAATCATGTTTTTCTCTACAGGTTTAAGGTTTATAAAAAGCAAGGGTTTGATACATCCATGGTTACACTCTTTAACAACAAATAAAACTTGTTGAGTTAGAAGTATGTAATATGGGATATAAACTATATGCATTCATGGAAATTTAACAAATCTCTTGTCCTATGTACTCGTTCACTCTATTGACTTAAACATGATGGTGATAGATGGAGTACAAGTCATAAACTCGTCTCCTTTCATACCATGGGAGATTAATCCAACCGCCAGTTGTCGGCAACATTCGAGCTGAAAAACCCTAGAGGTTTTAATGGGTCCTGGTTACTGCATGGGTTATTTTGTCAAGGTTTTGTTAAAAACTCCTTCATTTCCTTCCAGGCCTTTGGCTGCTTGTTTTCTCTACTTCTCTGTCTACATTCAGAGGTGGAAAAAGTACCAACTCAGCTCTTGTCATTATCTGAACCAGTTTAAGCTCAGCTCAAGCGTTAATGGATTTCATTTTAGTGCGGACTGTGCATCAGTGAGACCCTTGAAGGTAACTGTAAAATTAATATCGTTTTGATTTCATGTACACCCAATTTTTTTTTTATGAAAACGAAAGGTTTTAACTTCTAAGTTAATGTATTTGTGTGCAGAGAAACCTTGGGACGAGATGGAGGGATTAATGGGAGCGAAGCCTCCTTAAAAACGAGTAAGACCTATGTCACTCCACTATGTGGCTCTTGAGGAGAAATATGGTTTTGTGGTGTATTTTCATGGCGTTGGGTCCTTCTCCACTCCGTGGTCGAAATGGAAGTGATGAATTTCTTTGGTATTTTAGACAATTGTTAATATAAGGGCGTTTATCGCCACTCAGTGGAGTCGTAGTCAACTAAGCCACTCTGTATATTCATTTGGTTATAAACTTGTTTAAATATTGTAAGTGCCCGCGAGGATTTGGATCTCTGAAAGGTTAAGCGACTGTGTAAAACTTTCCAATATGTGAAGAAATTATTGTGGAGTCTTATGACTATGCCACTTATTTTTTTAGCTATGTTATTGTAAAGCCCTTCTAAATGAATCTATCATTTGCTTCCTTAAATTTGTATAGATATTAAAGTTGTCTAACCCTACGAGGTATTTTTATTTGCAGTTCTTTAAGGCTGTGAGCCTCTACACAGTTGATTCATTGCGGTTTTGAAAACGATTGTTTGATTTGGGCTCTGAAAGCTACTTTCATTATAGTCTTACTACTTTCTATCATCTTTCACTTGTATTTTACTGTAGCGTGAAGGTTGTATAACTTACTATCAACCTTTGGTTTTGGCTAAAGACCCTCTGTTGTAATTTATTATTGGTTTACTGTATAACATATGTGTTTACGTGACAAGCCTACAAGGTTTCGTTTTAACAATCCTTGCCGTATTTAAATGACACTATGTTTCGTTTATAAGTTACAAAACTCTTCTAACTATACAGTCTTGATGTAATTATATGTTATCATTATTAATTTGATATTTAACCTAAATTACTATAAAGAATGGTCGTGGATCCTCTGTCCTTCCAAAACAAGTTTTTAAGAGAGGGTCGTCAGGCCTCAGTCAAAAGGAAATTCGACTGTCAGAACCCTGCGAGGTTCTTAGTTATTTATTAATTAAAAAGATTATTTGTAGAGTCGTTAATTCTTCCACGGGTCCATAGGGTTTGGAAACACTTATAAGAAAGAACTTTTAATTGTGGGACTCCTTTCAAGTTTACTCATGTCTATAACAAGTCTAAGAGAGCCATGATGGCTAATTGTGAAGAAAACATGCAACTGTAGAGATAAAAAATGATTGAGTTATAACAGAGCTAGGGTTTTATCGTTTTGTAACATTTTTACTTGTTTTACAAAAGACAGAATGCTTATTGTAAGCAGAATATTTAAAAAGGAAACTCAGATCTGTGCTTTTATTCAGTTTTGAAATAAATTTGTTGAGAATATAAATATCTTATATGTATAAAAGTAAATGCTCTGCATTTAAATTTTGTACCTATACTTGCTCTGTAAATTTTAGGTTTGGCTTTACTAATTATAATTATTTATCTCTTAGAGTTAGAGTTGTAGCTTGTATTTTAACTAATTATCAGGTCTTCTAACTAATAGTAGATTGTAAATAGTATATATATGTGTGTGTGTGTGTGTGTGTGTGTGTGTGTGTGTGTGTGTGTGTGTATCTTCACGATCACAGAGAATATATATTCTATTCTCTGTAATCACACACACACACACACACACACACACACACACACACACACATATATATATATATATCATTTCTATTCTCTGTAATCATGAAGATACACATTTATTCGATCTTTCTGGTACTACTATTCAACATAATTTCATATCTTCCTGTACTAAAGTGTGTCACTTCGGTGAGAGGAAAAATATAGGAGATAAATTTAAATCCATTTCTTTTTCAATCAGTTTCTATGCAAATACTTCATCATATAATCATTGAATAACTATCATTTAACTATAACCACATTTGAAAATAATTTCAACTTATTTAAACAAAATTAAATAACATATTACAGATATAAAGTTGGAACCTCGATGTGTTGCGGAAAAAGGAACTAACACCCAAGGGAACCTGCTCCACCCAACCTTTCCTGAAGCAGCCAAATCACTTGCTTAGGACCCCCGAGCTTGCTCACTGCACCACGAGGACGGAGATATCTGCTACACAGCAGACTTTTACAACTTAGCACTCATAAGCAGACTTAACTCAGCAAATCACTTTAGTTATCCCCTCATCAAATTCTTTGTGTGCCTGACTTTTCAGTTTGCAGCAGTCTGAAAGTTCATTCTCTCATAAATAAGAATGAAAAAAAAGTGAGCCTCCTTCTCAATTTGATGGTTTATATAAGATAACCTAGGTCTTTGGGTCACTTTTGGAATTTAATGAGCCACCCAGCTCAGTTCCCCCTCTCAGGGAACATGACCACTTTTTTTTATGGATTATGCTCCTGCAACAGCTAGAAAGTGAATGCTAGTGCTGTCACTTCTCAACCAGCCTTTTACAGATGCTCCTTCCTCCTAGTGGGCAATGAACACTCATTTAACAGTCTCCCTTGAATAGGTGTCTCCTTTTATTAATTATTAAAATAAATAATTTTTCAATTACAGTCATCTTTGATCCACTTGGTCATAAACTTTACAATAAAAATTATGATAATATTTTTGCTGAAATAAATAATAAATATTTATTTTTCAATTTTAGGTATGTTACAGTTTTGAAGACAATAAAATCTCATTAATATAACATTTAAAAATATATTTACACTGGAGGCGTTCCCTATGGAGACATGGTCTCAAAAGATTCCTCGTCTCCCTATCTAATCGCCTGTTGACACGTGTTTTTGTCCATCGAGTTTGACAGTTGTCTAGCTTGTTTTTGGCAGTTTTTGGTTAAATCCAAAGCGAATTCAAATTCTGTGATGTTCTTGTTCTCCGGTATCGAGTGCCCAAATTCTGCAAAAAAACGCTCTCATCTGGCTTGGCGAGCCATTGAAAACCACCTCCCCATGTGCCAGCAAAATAAGCCAGTCGAGAAACCCAAGGATACGGTAGCTTGGCTGGTGAATTGAAAGAACTACGATACTCCTGTCCAAGCAATGTGCTACAACACCTTACACTACTCCCGTTCGAGCAATGCGTTGCAACACCTTCACAACCATGAAAGCGCTGGTGGAATCCATCCCGAATGTCGGTTCGTCCAAGAACAACAAAATCGAATCGTGGATGATATCAATACCAATGGATACCCGACGCCTCTCGCCTCGAGACATCCCCGCGCCTTTTGTCACCTACAATAGTCTTCGCTGCACCACGGAGCTCAAGCTGGTCAATTAGAACCTGTACCCAGGTGAGCTTCTACGCTTTCGTCTGAGACCTCGAAAGCTGAAACTCCGCTGAGAACATGAGCGTCTCTTCCACTATCAACATAGAAAACATCATAACATAAGCCGAAATGCTCCTTAGCACCCACCCAACAGCTCTCAGTTCAGCGTCACGCTGCACTTCAAGCTCTCTTTCGAAATCCTTTGCACGAGGTCAAAAATGTCGAAAAGATGCACATCATCTGTCAAAAATTGGCCACAGGTTTTAATATGTATTGAATGACCATCATGAATTTTCTCACGCTATTCCATATTATCGTCCAATACCCAGGGATCACCATTCCAACTATTTTTTTGACTAAACAAGGAGAAGGAACTTAATGAACGAATTCAATTTTATACCCTATTTACTTCTATGTTTAAACTTCCGACAAATAAATACTGTTAAAAATTTGTAACATGGGAAAACTACAGAAAACACGGAACTTATTCTAAGAACCCGGTGACCATACAATTGCAGAAGTAGGATTGATGAAGAGAAATAAGTACGGACCATACAATTGCAAAAGTAGGATTGATGAAGAGAAATAAGTACTTTAAGAATACAATTTGGGAGTACCATATTCTTCTGAAATAAAGGTTCTGGAGGAAGAGGACACAACTTCTAAATCCTAATCAGACCTAAATGAGAATGACATTAAAAGTGTTTTTTAGAACCCATGATTAAAGGCGTTAGGTATATATATAATATAAAATGGGACATAAAAATGGATTAGTGTAGAGAAATTGGGTAAAATCACCATTTACAACAGTCAACCCCCAACCTGGTATTTTTTTCCAATTCTCCATAAAATTATAAAATTAAATTGAGGCCAGAAATTGCCAATACTATCATTGTTCAACCAAACTATCATTCAATCAAGCAATGCAAAGCTTTATATGGTTCAAAGGAAGTACATGAACGATGCTCCCTTGCTGATTTTTATGATTTCAAATGAGCTAAATATTAGCTAGCTTTTGTATCAAAGTCTTAACCTGATATTACAAATTTCAAAAAGATTGCAATATTTTAAAAAAAACACATTTTTATAAGAAAACAATTTAAAATTAAATATAAACAAAAACCATAAAAAATTAAATACAAGCAAACAAAAGAAATTAAACAATTATTGCCCAGGGAGGGTGCTCTACGTTTGTGTGGTAACGTTTATTACTAACAAAATAAAATAAAAAATTAATTATGCGCCAAAATAAATGCCGACCACAAAAACAACTTAATATGGGGGAGATGTTGTAATGTTCCTACCTAACAAAACAATAAAAAATTAAAAAATTAATTATCCGCCAAAAACAAATGTCGTTAAAAAAAACAACACAATATGGGGGAGATGTTGTAATGCTCCTACTTAACAAAATAATAAAAAATGAATTATCCAAAAAAAAATGTTGGCCTTTTCCAAAACAACCCATGGTTTAGGAGGGCCTTGCAAATGGTTTTAAAACCATGTGCAAGGCCTCCTAAACAGCCCATGGTTTTATTGTACATGGTTTTAGGAGGGCCTTGCACATGGTTTTAAAACCATGTATGGAGGAGATGTTGTAATGTTTGTTCCTAAAAAAATAAAAAATATTATATGTCGGCCATAAATAATATTAAATATTAATAATAAAATTATTATATGTCAACCATAAATAACATTAAATATTAATAATAAAAATATTATATGTCTGACCTTAAATAAAAAGATATGCGTTTTGGTTTGAATAAAATCAATAGCTCGTTGACTATAATACTTAATAAGAGGTTTGCACCTCGAGAGATTTGACCTTTCTCAGAGCTTGATAGAGCCTAGGATTTGGGTCTATGCTGGTCATATTCATTTTCATTTATGATAGATTCATCTTTTAAGTTTTATATAGTCATAAGTTTTAACTTGTATTTTTCTTTACCCAAATGTTATATTTTAACGGTCTTCATTTGTTAAGTTTTTTTTTTTTAACAGAAACTGAATTTTTTTTTTATTGATTAAAAAAGGTTGTTGCCCAGCCAGGCGTACAAAGAGGAATTCTGAAAAAGAAGGCTGATGACCTCTATTAGAGTAGTCAGCATTCTTAAAAGTGCTTTGAGAGGTGAATCCCAAATTTTTCTGATGCTATTTCTAGAGAAGGACTGCTTGCAAGAGTAGACTCTCACGAATTGTGAGCAGAGAAAAATACATAAACAAAACATTAAACAGGCGGAGAGGAGTGCCCCTTAATGAAAGGATCCAATTTCTTCTGAGAGCCCGCGCTGATGTTTGAGGCTGCTTCCTTTTCTCTACATTCTTTATTTGTCTTTCGCCCTCTGGTGAGGGGAGGAGAAGGAGCTGAAAAGTCTTTGGAGTCGGAGGTTCCCTCTGGCGAAGGGATCAAGGATGTCGGTCTTGCCTGGGCTGGAGTCTCGCGAATCAAAACGCTGGGATCTTTCTTTGAACCCGGAGAAGCCGGTTTTGGAGAAACTTGTTCAGCTACCGCCGAGGAGCCAATGGGGCCAGAGTTGCCCTGATCCTGGACAACTGCAACTTTAGGTTCTTGTGCTTCATCTTCTTGGAGTACTGCAAAACTATTTTTGTTTTCCGTCCGTGGAGCATCTGTAGGAGGAGAATGATCTACTTTTTGCTGAGACACTTGAGGCTCCTTTCATCGAGGAGGACGACGTCGATTAGAAACCATTTGGAACTCTGTATCGTTAGAAGCTGGGGGATTTGCTGGTTTCTGTGGTTCTGCAAGCTTGGGGCAGCTTTTAGCGAAGTGGCCATATACATGACAGAAGTTGCATTTGAAGGGGATATGGTCATAATCCAGTTCTTGAATGTGGCTCCATTCTCCTAAAGTGAGCTTTAGGGCCTCTAGAAGCCCTTTCTCTAGATTCACCTCTACGCAGATACGAGCACATCTATACTGACCCCCTTTTGGTTCTGCAGTATCTAGATAGCGGCCTAGCTTATTACCAATGTCAATCATAGTACTTTTCCCCCAAAGATGAAGAGGAAGGTTAGGGAGTCTTACCCAGACTGGAGCGGCAGTGATCTCTGCTTCTGGGTTGAACCCCAGAGACCAGGGGGCTAAGAACAGACCTCTCGAGCCCATGAAGAAAGGGCCCGAATAGAAGACAAGGTCTCTTTCTTCTTTATTTGAGAACGGGAATACAAAAAACCCTCAACCGGCTGCAAAGAGAGAGACCTGAACTTGTAGAAGAGGGTTCCAATGTTCTGCAATCCAGATCTCCACCGCCTTAGGGCTGGGCCACAACCCTGTGAACTTGCCAATGAGGGCGTGCTTAGAGAGGGTGAGAGCTTTTTGGCATGGATCCGAAGGAGAGAGCTCTAGAGATGGGATCTCGTCCATCTTTTTCACGAACTTGGAAGAAGAATGAGAGGTTGTCTAAGGAGCGGCAGCTTGAACAAGGGCCTTGAAGGTGGCGAGCTGGGCATGAGAGCCCATTTCCTGAGAGAACTCCACGCTGAAGAAAATGGAAGCAAAATCCTATGCTGAAAAATAAAAAACGTCAGCAGAAACCTCGTGCTGAGGATGAGGAGCAGAGCCTGCGATCCAGCCAAACTCGGCTCTGCGCAGGAGGGGAGGCGGCGGCTAGGGAAACCCTAGCCATGGATCAGGAGTCGCTCCGCCATTCAGTATTCATTTGTTAAGTTGAACCATGTACTCACCATTGTTTTTGATGCATGGATCATGTCCCAAATTGAAATATGAAGAAATGTCAAAGTGCGTCAAGAGTTACATAAACTTTTCCACTTCAATTTCTGTTTTGATCAGGTCAAACCCGTGTTCAATTTGGTTTCAATAAATCTTCTAATTCGACATCATTTTGTTGAAATCTTCTTTACATGTTGTTTTGCACAATTGTTAAGTAAAAAATAAATTGATTGGAAAGTGAAAAGGGTTATCTTTTGATTCATTACTATATTATGTGAATAAGAAGCAAGCTTGGTCAATAATTAAACATTTTCATTGATTCCAAAGGCGTTAAAACAGACACCTGTCATAATAAGCACATCATGTCTACTTTGAATCGTGTGCATATGCTTTTTTTTTTGGACAACTTCCCAGGCTATAAACATTACAATCATGCACGATAAGAATCTCTCTGGGTTTGATCTGGGTCAGTAAGAAGAAAGGGGCAGTGGATACCAGGAACATATCTATAAAAAAATCCTAAATTGTTGGAAGACAATATGTTTCTTCTTATCTATAGACCTTGTTTTTATGAACAATTTTCAATAGTCAATTGCATAAGGGAAAAATAAATAGCACAAGGAAAAAATAAATGGCTTATAAAATCAATTGCATAAGACAAATATAAATGGCTTGTAAAATCAATTACATTAGGCAGGGACTTGCTGCCTTTAGCAACTTCACTCGTTATTATATCTTTCAATTTGTATAATCGTGTGGCAGGTGAAAATAGTATCCCAATTGACCATACTTTTATTATTATTATACTTAATCAAGAAGCCAACAAAGTAAATAGTTCGAAGTTAAAAATGTACATGTGTCCAAGTTTTCTAGGCAATATCGATGTATATATTTAGTGGGTTTCAATAGTCATCACACACCACATATCGTTTGTAATCTCATGTGAGTTTTTTGTTTGAGTTGGTTGGAAATGGGTGAGAAATTATCTTGGAAAGTAAAGTATCATAAATGGACATCATTATGAAAACTCCAAATCTAATGAGTGGGGAGACTACTATTTCTAAATGTCTAACAAGAATAGTAGTAGAAATGCAAACCAAACTCCATTAAAGTGGGAAAACTCATTTTCCAATTAAATAAAGTTCTCACAGTATCTATTTATTTACACGATTTGATACAAAAAAATTACGTTTTAAAAATCCATTATAGCTTCAATATGGAATTATACATCTCATAGATAAGAAAATATGAATTTGTTCCAAATTGTACAAGAATTTTAGCTTCAAGGATTCTTAAATAGTTAGGAAAAATAATTCACTCCTTCAATTTTTTGTCATTGTTAATTCACTCCTTGAAAATTTTGTCATTAGTTTATGTTTATGGGATGTATTGCGGAAAACCAAATTTTCACCTTCTCTTTTTATGTTTCGTCGACTTCCGACTTCTAACTTTTCTGATTTTCGTCTTTCAAGTCTTCGGCTTCTGATTTCCAACTTTGGAATGCGGAAATCTACGAAAGGACATGCTCACCTGTCACTTTTTCGATTTTCAACTTCCAACCTTTCGACCTTGGAATGCGGAAATCCATGGAACGACCATTTGCTTCTTCTGTTTTTTGATGTTTGATTTCTGAATTCCCGATTTCCAAAGTTGGAAATCCAACTTTCCTTAGAACTTTCAGCTAGATTTCCGCTTTTCGACTTCCAACCTCCCAACCTTTACTTTCTGGCTTCGGGAATCTAAAATCCAACGAAGCAAATAGTCGTTCCATGGATTTCCACAATCCGAGGTCAAAAAGCGGAAGTTGAAGGACAGAAATCGGAAAGCAGAAAGATAGCTGAAAGTTTTGAGGAAAGTTGAATTTTCGATTCCCAAAACCAGAAAGTGGAAGTCGGGAGGTCAGAAGTCAGAAATCGGAAATATAGTTGGAAGTTTTAAGGAAAGTTGGATTTCCGATTCCAGAAGGCAGAAAGAGGAAGTTGAGAAGTCGAAAGTTAGAAAGTGGAAAATCGAAGAAAAAAATGATCGTTCCATGGATTTCCGCATTCTAAGGTCGGAAGGCGGAATTCGTAAGGTCGAAATTCGGAAATCAGAAAAGTGACAGGTGAGCATGTCCCTTTGTGGATTTCGACATTCTGAAGTTGGAAATCGAAAGCCAGAGAGCCGGAAGACGGAAATTAGAAAAGTCAAAAGTCGACATTTTTCAATTCCGCACTCTTCTCTTCCGCATCGGATCTCGAATATCGGAAATCTTAAATTTCTCTTTAGCTTTTCCTTGTGTTGTCGCTCTCTGCTTTTCGGTTTCCGGACTTCGCTTCTCCCACACCGTCGATCTACTACGGAGTGGATCTTTCCCGTTGATCTGTGTTTTAATGGGACTTGGGCTGCATATCGTAGATGTAATATGAATTCTGCAACCTCGAATGCCTGTGGCCCAATTATTTCTGCCACTTCCTTTTCCAACAGATCAAGAGATGAATTTACCAAAAAAAAATTCTAATTATTATCAAACTGCTCAGCAAGGAGATCATGGAACCAATTAAAGTAATCAAGGAGATTATAAAAGAAATTCAAGTAATCTCAGCGCACCAACAGAGACTCAATTCATTCATTATAAAAGAATGAAGTCGAAAGATGAAACATGATTTTCACAACACCTGCATGTGAAAAAAGTACTATTAAAATGTAATCTCCAGTCTCCCAAGGTAAGTCAGAAAGATTCATTTGCGAAAAGACTCGATAATTTTACCCTCTCGACGTTCCTTTGCACCTCTCGATGCAAATACTAGTAACATATTACTATTTTTATCGTGGAACCCAAAAAAACCTATTTAACATCTTTTAAGTCAAAAGGTAAGAATTCATATAATATTTATTAAAAAAATACAAATATTTATAAAAAAATATTTAAATTTATAAGAGATTTAGAAAAATAATTAACTTCAATTTTAGGTTAAAACAATATTCTTATTAAAAAACAAAATATTATATTATTAATAAAAAAATTATTCTTAATTTAAAATATAATATTATATTATTAATAGTTTTTTTCTCAATTTAAAATATATGTATTGAAGTATCTATATCTTCAAGTTTATTTTACTATATTAATGTCATTTTATTTACATAACATGTTTTTAATTTACATTCTTAAAATTATCTTACTATATTAATGTCATTTTATTTACATAACATGTTTTTAATTTACATTCTTAAAATTATCTTACTATGTTAATAGTATTTTATTTACCTAACATATTTTTAATTCACATTCTTCATAACGTGTCATAATTTTAATAATAAAATATAATATTATATTATTAATAGTTTTTTTCTCAATTTAAAATATATGTATTGAAGTATCTATATCTTCAAGTTTATTTTACTATATTAATGTCATTTTATTTACATAACATGTTTTTAATTTACATTCTTAAAATTATCTTACTATATTAATGTCATTTTATTTACATAACATGTTTTTAATTTACATTCTTAAAATTATCTTACTATGTTAATAGTATTTTATTTACCTAACATATTTTTAATTCACATTCTTCATAACGTGTCATAATTTTAATAATAAAATATAATATTATATTATTAATAGTTTTTTTCTCAATTTAAAATATATGTATTGAAGTATCTATATCTTCAAGTTTATTTTACTATATTAATGTCATTTTATTTACATAACATGTTTTTAATTTACATTCTTAAAATTATCTTACTATATTAATGTCATTTTATTTACATAACATGTTTTTAATTTACATTCTTAAAATTATCTTACTATGTTAATAGTATTTTATTTACCTAACATATTTTTAATTCACATTCTTCATAACGTGTCATAATTTTAATAATAA
>LPNX010563829.1:342348-436928 GCA_001517045.1 Pseudotsuga menziesii
ATTATCTCTAAGATATATATATAATCGATTAGGAATCAATAAATTCTTTAAAAAAAGTTATTACTTCGTAAAAATAACCTTAATATTATCTCACGTTAATATAATTTCATTATATGTTACTAAAATGTATTAATAATTAATAATTAATAATTAATAATACATTTAATCAGGTTTATTAAAATCAATTTAATATTTAAAAAATTATTTAAATAAACACATAAATTTATATTTTAAAAAATATATTAACATTGAAATAATATATTTATGTTTTATAATCTTTTAAAATATAATTATTATTTCACATGCTATTATTGCTTCAGTTTTTTAATTAATTTTATTGTACTAAAACATTTAGAAAAATTGGGGCTGCGTTTTCTCTGAACAGGCTGAGGACGACGAGATCGAGGAGATTCGAGTTCAGCTGCTTGAGGCCGAACGATCTGAACAACGAGTTGAGCAGAGGAAAGGCATTGTGCAACCTGTAGACACTTCGATCTGGCTGTTTTTTACTAGGCTGGACGGATCTGCTAGACTGTACCGGAGGCCCTCCCCTCTGAATCCATGGTTTGAAGCAGTGGGTGGAGCAACAAGATGGTGGAGGAGGTAGGCGGTGTAGCATCGCCTAACCGTACGGAAGCCTTTAATAGGCTAATCTCCAACCATGCCAAAAGATCAGGCACAAGAGAATTACCAAAGTTCGTGAAAAGAATTGAAGATGTGCCGGAGGTAGCCCTCCCCCGGAGGAAACGATTCGGGTTGCCCTGTCATTGGCAAACCGAGCTCTGATTGGGCAATTCACAGGGCTATGGCCCTCGCCCAAAACCACTGATAGTTGGGTCCAACGGAACTGGCAATCGCTAATAACCAAAAATGTTGCCTCCTACTCCGTCGGAAGAGATTACTTCCTCTTCGATTTCGAGTCTAAAGAAGACAAAGACCTAATCTTCAGGAATGGGCCCTACTTCATGGGGCTGCAAGGTCTCTACCTCAATGGTTGGATGCCGGAATTTGATCCTGAAGCCGATACCCCTAAAGCCGTGCCAGTCTGGGTCAGACTGCCCAACCTGCCCATGCATTGTTGGAACCCCAAATCCCTACATGCTATAGGGAACGCACTGGGAAAATATATTGACATGGCCAGCCCAAAGGACCAATATGCCTGCGCCCGCATATGCGTGGAAGTCAACCTCGAAGATGGATTGCCAGAAGCAATAAATCTCACGGTGGGGAACTGGTCTCACATCCAAAAGCTGGACTATGAACAGCTTCCCTTCAAATGCAGAGGATGCCACGAGTACGGGCACTTCATCCGAAACTGCCCCAAAACAACGGAAATACAACAGGAGAAGGGGGAAGGATGGCATAGGGTGAACAGATCCAGATCTAAAAATCAAGCCGGAGGGGGCTCTAAAAAAGGCGAGGGGAGGGGAGCTAGTCCTCCCGAAAAATCCCAAGAGCCTTCAAGGTCTTCAGAATTAGTGAAAGCGAGGGATGAACCTATCGAAACTGAAGATAGATCTAGTCATGGAAAAAGAAAAGAACCGGAAACAGTCATCTTAGACCAAGGGAGAGACAAAGAGGAAGAAATAGCAGAAACTAAAATAGGAGAAAGCCAGGGGAAAACTGATGAAGAACTGGATTCGGAAGAGGAGGATGAGGAAGAAGGGGAAATTGAAATAACAACTCCAAGAATGACAAAAACTAAAGGAAGGAAATCTAGAAAAGAAGTACGGGAGCAAGCAACATATAAGGATAAGCTGCAAGGATCCCAACCAACCTTGGAAAAGCTGTTGAAAAACCCAAGAAATACCTGCCAACATGGGCAGGCCCCGAAAGGGATGCCCTCGGTCTCCAAAAGTAAGTAATGAAGGTAATTTCCTAGAATTGCAGAGGGCTTGGAAGCAAAGGCAAGGAAGAAGCTATGCTAGATCTAATCTCCCTTCACCAACCGGACATACTGCTGATCCAGGAAACTAAGTTGGAGGAGGCTGCATTCCTCCAAACCAGTAAAAAAATTTGGAAAAAAAAGGCACCACTTCCTTAAGCTCTAGGGGAGCATCCAGGGGTATAGGAACCCTTTGGGATGATAGAAAATATGAAGCTGTGACCATCAAAAATAGCACCCACTAGATCCTCACCGTGTTGAGACAAAAAGACACTGATTCACTGGTAAGTATATTCAATATTTATGCACCTAACTCTTATGGAGAAAAATTAAATTGATGGACTCTTCTCCATGAAGAGCGAAGTAATCTGTAGGGTAATGTCATTGTGGTCGGGGACCTGAATCTCACCCTCAATCAGAATGAAAAAAGAGGGGGATCTATCTCTAGAGACCCCATCAAAGACATAGTGAAAGATACCATCACGACCTGGGCTCTCGTTGACATCAAGCCCACTACAGGGAAATATACCTAGAACAATAGGAGGTTCGGTCCTGGGCACATTGCGGCCAGACTCGATCGATTTCTGGTTCAAGACAATTTCCTCCTACTAGGCCTGATTATATCATCCAAAATCCTCCCCTTTGGAGGCTCCGACCATAAGCCCATCCTTCTGGAAATGGAGCCAGGAAAAAATCTGGGCCCTATACCGTTCAGATTCAATCCAATGTGGGCCAAGTAGGATGATTTCTTAAAAATTGTAGCAGAGTCATGGGCCCATCCGGTCACAGGCGCCCCCTTCTTTGTCTGGGAGGAGAAGCTGAGGAGGCTCAAGAAATCACTGAAGAGTTGGGCCAAGACGCTCCCAAATCCAAATAGCGCCAAGCTCCAAGCTGCCAACCCGTTGGAGTCACACCATGTCGAAATGGAGAACAAGTCTGTGAACATCACTGACATTCAAAAAGAGACCATACTGTAGCTGAATCTTCACGTGGCTTGTAGACAAGAGGCGGAATGGTGGCGCCTCAAATCCCGTTGTAAATGGTTGAAGGACGGCGATAAAAACTCAAGCTTCTTCCATAAGTTGACTAAGTTCAGGAAAAGCCAGAACAGTGTCCAAGAGATTCTGGTCAATGACAGGGTAATTACCCAATTTGATGAAATTAAGACAGAACCACCAAATTCTTCAGCGTGTTGTTCTCTGAACAGCCCACTCCTAGCAACGCCCAGCTCCTGAACATAGTCCCCAGCTCAATTAAAAGCAATGACAACATCCAACCGAATCGATCCATCACGCTGAAAGAGCTCAAAGAAACCGTCGATATCATGGAGGAGGATAGAGGCCCCGGTCCAGACGGGTATAATGTAAATTTCATAAACATCTGTTGGGACATTGTTAAAAAGATTTACTAAAAATGGTCTGAAAGTCTCAGAACTGTAGCAAGATCGGAGGAAGTACGAACTCAGCCTTCTTGGCCCTCATACCTAAGGAGAAAGAAGCTAAGACCTTTGACAGGTTTCGGCCAATCTCCCTGTGTAACATAGGATACAAAATCATCACTAAGATCTTGGCCACCAGATTAAAGCATATTCTGCCAGTCATTATCCCGGAGAACCAAGGCGGATTCATTAAAGGAAGGAAGATTTGGGAGAACATCATCTTAGTGCAAGAAGCCATCCACTCTAGCCTGAAGAATGGAGACAAAGGAATGGCGGTGAAACTAGATCTGGCAAATGCTTTTGACAGAGTTAGTCACCCATTCCTCCTCCAAGTAATGCTGAGATTCGGATTTGCTCCCACATTTGTCTCCTGGGTCAAGGCCTACATCAGCAAGCCTTGGATTGCCCCCCTCATTAACGGAAGAGCTGCCCCCTTTTTTCAAGCTACGAGAGGGCTGAGGCAAGGTTGCCCGCTCTCTCCTCTACTCTATGCCATTCAGACCTCGGTACTCAGTTTCCAACTAGAAAACGCCAGACTAGAGCAGGAGCTTCCAGGCATAAGGCTGGCCAGAGAAACCAAAGATATCAACCACGCTCAATTCGTCGATGATACCATCTTAATGGGTGGTGCTAGCCAAATTATAGCTCGTCGTTTCAAGACTGAACTGAACCGTTACTGTCAGGCCTCTGGAAGTAAAATCATTTTAGGAAGAGTCAGATCTTCGGATGGAACATTAACCCGAGGGAAATGTTAGATATATCCTGAATTCTTAATATAAATGGAGCTGTAAGTTGGGACTCTTTCAATTACCTAGGGGTGCCTATCATCAAAACCAAATCCAAGTCCTCGGATTGGAATCCCATAGTGGAAAAAATTAAGAGGAAAATATCGGGTTGGGGGACTGCATGGCTGAATCTGGCTGGGAAGGTTGTATTAATTAAAGTTGTCTTGAACAGCTACTTGCTCTACCAATGCTCTCTACTCCTTGCACCTGTCAAAATCATAAATCAAATTGAAGGGTTACTGAAATCCTTTCTCTGGAATGGTGGGAACAACGGAGGTGGAAAAAAGTATGCTTTGGTAAGTTGGAAAACCATTAAGAAGCCAAGAAATGAGGGAGGACTTCAAATCAGGGACCTCAAACTTCAAAATTTGGCCATCGGGGCTAAACTACTCTGGAATATGCTTGCTCCAAAGCCAACCTGGTGTAGTCGGGTTCTTAAAAACAAATATTTCCCAGGCTCGAGGCTCAGATGCCTGGAAGGAGAACACGTGAAAACAAAGGAGTCCTCTATCTTCTATCTCTGTAAGAAAACGCTGCCTTCATTTATAGAAAATTTATATTGGATACCGGGTAATGGGAAAGCCATAAAACTCTGGCAGGACCCGATTTTAGGAAATTATCCTCCACGTCTCCCACGTCTGCAGTCTTGGATGGAGGCAAGAGGTATGCACACGATCTGGAGTATTTCTGAGTGGGAGGAGAACTACCCACATCGCTGGATAGCGTGGGCACTGCCAGACTGCCCAACAGAGTTGGAGAATGAAAAAACGCAGCTGATCTCTCATCTGGCCGGGAAAGCTCCGATTTCCATTAATCTGAAGGATCGACGTGGATGGGGTAAGAGATCAGGTAATTACTCAACTGTTGATGGGTACATGGAGTTTGCTGCAAACTTTAACGTGCTAGAGAACCCAACGATCTGGAATAATAATTGGAACAACAGAACGTTGCCCAAAATCGATGTGTTCATATGGACATTAATTCACCAAAGATTGTTAACTGCAGAGAACCTGGAGAAAAGGGGGATAGCAGGCCCATTCCGATGCCCTCTCTGTGCCGTAAATTCAGAATCTATCTCTCATCTTTTTTTTAAATGCCCATATACCATTTTAATCTGGAAGGAAGTAATGCAGGAAATAACGCAGAATGGCGGAGAGGGGCTTCAATGGAATGGAAGTAGTCAGGATTTCTTCATCAATTGGGAAAAAATGTACAAGGGCGAGTTGGTTAAGAAGAAGGGTGTGAGAGCCTGCTAGCTTAAACTATCTAAAATAGTCTGCTGGCGCATTTGGATAGAAAGAAATCAAAGAATTTTTCAGAATAAGAACCAACCAACGTGGAAGTTAAATGTTAAAATCAATGCTCTACTTGGTGAGGTGGTAAGAAGTACCAAGATACCGTACAATAAAGCCGAATTGACCCAAAAAGAAAAAAACTGGATGCAAAGTCTCAATATCCAGGAAACTAAAAGTATAGCTATCAATAAATTGGAGGATTGGGAAATCCGAATGGATAAATATCAGTTCGAGAATTGGTTAAGAGAGCGGAAGATTTTCAAATTGTTCTTTGATGGAGCTTCAAAAGGAAATCCGGGAAAAGCGGGAGGAGGTGGAGTTGTCATAAATTCCAGAGGGAAAGCTGAAATCGAATACTCTTGGAGTATCGGTCATGACTCTAATAATATGGCAGAAGCATATGGGCTCTGGCAAGGCCTCAAGTAGGTACAAAATGTAGGAGCAGATGATGTTGCGGTTATCGGAGACTCAAGACTACTTATCCAAGCAATGAGAGGAGGAAGAAGGGGCAAAAATGAGCGGATGGAAAGATTGTTACAAAGAATTAGATATATGGCTAAAAGGTTCAGGAAGATTGAATTCTTTCACGTCCTTAGGGAGCATAATATGAGGGCGGATAGAGCAGCTAATAAATTCATAGACATAGGGTGCTTTGAACTCAAGGTCAATTCGAAGATAAGCATGGAAATTCCTCCATAATCTGCCTCTGATTAAGGATGGGAAAAGCGGATCTCTGTAATCTTGATCAGTGCCTTTCTACCGAATCATTCATTTTAATATAGCGGTTTTTGTTAATATATATATATATATATATAATTATTATTTTATTTTATTTATTTTTTAAAATAATTTAAAAAATAATGTATCATGATAAAGACGTTGACATATACCTTCTATTTTATATTGAGTATTATCTATAAAATTAGAAAAAAAATCCATAATTTTTTTAATTATTTAAAAATATATATTATATATTTTTTCCTATAAATATAATAAAAATTAACAACATTATATCATATTTATTTAATAAATTATAAGCAATTATACATTTATCTAACTTTATATCATTATAAAAATTATATATTAAAATACAAAGCAAAATAATTATCATAAAAAAATTGTTAAAATTAAATATACTTGTATCATCATTACACATTTTGCATAACAACAAAAAAAATTATATAAAGCAAGTTAAAATCAAAGATGTATTGTGATTCGATGCAATGTATATAATTAAAAAACGAAGATATAAACATCAAAAGAATTCAAAACCAAAAAAAATAAAAACATATATTATGAAAGCTAAATTAGATTAAATTTAAATCATTAAATGGGGGATGATAATAATAATAATAATCTATTTTTAAGGTCACTGCCAAGCGAGACACCAAATTGGTGTATGAGACCCCCTTGTTTGTGGGACAAGGGACCCCCCTCTGCGCAGCGATTTAACTACTAAAGTCTACAGAGGTGTACATACACTACCCCCCTCTGGATTTGAACCCATGACCGTGAGGATATAGTGCATTATAAAAACTAAAAAACTAAAATTGAAACCCTGAGAGCTTTAATTTTAATGTTAATTGATTTTATAAAAATGTTTTAATTACGTTGATAGATGTTTTTATTTGAGATTTGGGGTGGAGTACAACCTATGTTTTTTTATCTGTGGACAAGGATGAGATAAATGTATTGTCGAGATTCATTCTATGGCAATAGTTCAAAATTCAAAATTATCAATTATAAAAAAAAAAATATAAAAAATAACTAGTAGCTAGCTGATGAAGAATGGATAACTGGTAGCAATGCATGGATAAATCATAGTTGAATGGATAGCTAGACATGGATAACTCACAATTGAACCCTTTTTTTTAACTCAAACGGATAATTTTTATTTTTTATGAAGGATTTACAGGTCTGTTTTGGCAAATGCCAATAAACCGATTACACAAAGATCAATTGAAATACTTTGAGAAGGTCACAGATAGTACAAATTCTTACAGATTGAGAGTGTATCTCCCAATTAGACAAATTACAACTTAGTGGATCACAATTAAGGAATAGGATGAAAATAGTTGGATTCTCTGCTAAGGTTACCTTGGGACACCACGCATGCTTTATTTTCCAAGGCATCTGCAGTTTTATTTAATTCCCTTAGGATGTGAAAAGAAACGACCTTGTCAAATTCTTTCAAAATATTCTGAATTCTCTACAAAGATTTATTCAGGGCATAATTATTGAAATGATCAGCTGAATTTAATACTTTGATCAATAGCTTTGAATCGCTGAAAATTTGAAATGACTTGTATCCTTTCTCCTTAGCAATCTGGCACGGCTTGAGGAGGTTGTAACTTTCAGCCTGGTTATTCGACATGATCCCAAGACCCCAACTAAAACTGGATTCGTTCAACCTATCAATCGAGAAAACCAAACCCCCAGCTCCTAAGATCCCAGGATTCTCCTTGGATGGACCATCAAAGAAAATTGTCGTTGAAGAGGAGCTCGTCCACAATGACAAAGTTACCATGAAAACTCCAAGGAGTGAAGCTGACAGGTTTAACGCATATCGTCTTACGCAATTCTGATGGACTGGAGCCTAGCCACAATGAAATCGCAAAGGAAAGGGATGAAGGGGACGTCAAATTCCATGCAGATTCAGCAATTAGCAATCTAATTTTCTGAGCCACGATCTAGGGGGTTGAAGACTGGTTATTGAAAATCCAATTATTTATGGTGAGCCACAGTTTCCACCAAATAAATTTTGGAATCGAATGCTAAAGCTTGAACCAGTCAGCAGTTTTGGCAATTGATTGAGAACACCGTTCATTCTAGGAAAGGTAGAGTGAACTAACTAAAGATTGAATCGGTACAAAAATATTTGAGCCGTGAAGGACCAGCTCCCATACCAATTTAGAAAAGGCACAGTCAATAAGGATATAATCAGTCGTTTTAAAGGCTGAACTACAGAAGCAACACCTGAAAGGTCCATGAAAGCCACATTTTAACAAGTTTTCGCCAGTCAGCACCTCATTATGCATAACCAGCCATGAGAAAAAATTCACCTTGGGAAGACAGTGAGAAGACCAAACTGATTTCCAAATTGCAGGGGAAAAACTAGAGGAATGTGTAGCTTGTAATTCAATGAAACCTTTTGCAGGTGAGTAGGTTCCAGATTTGCCCCAACCCCAATTGTCTTTATAGGAGCAATGAACTGGAGCAAGACCTAAAAGAGACGAGAGCAACCTTTTTTGGGGGCAGCTAAGATGATCTAGAAGCTCAGGAAAAGACCAACCTACCCAGTTTCTAGCGCTGTCCCAAGAACAAAAATCAGCCAAACGAAGCAGGCCTTTGTTAGTTAACCAGTCCTTAATCTCTTCTAACAAGATAACAGAGGAAAGAGAAGGAATTCCTGAGATTTTGTCCTTCCAGAGAAGGTTCATCTTCCCATTTCTAGGGATTCTATAGAGTTGTTCATTAAACTTATCGATTCCTCTTCTACGGTAATTCCACATAGATGTGCTTGTGGGAGTATTTGAAGATGTTAAATTTCTCAAAGAGCCACCCTTTAGATATTTCAACCTAATGATCTTACTATCAGGGTGATTTATATCCACATAAAGCTGCCAAATGAGTTTACCCCCCGATGCTAGATTAGCCAATCCAGGGTAACAGATTTGTAATCCACCTTCTGAAATAGGTCTTTTAAGGATATCCCATCTTACCAGATGCATCTTATTCTCACTTCCTTTACTGCCATTCCAGAGAAAATCATGCAAAAGTTTGGAAATATGAGACGAGATGGACTTAGGGGCAAGCAGCAAAGAGGATTCGAAAATGGGCCGAAAGAACTGCTTTTACCAAAATCAATTTTCCACCCTTAGTTAGCCACTGACCACCCCAAGAAGCCATTTTGGATTTTAACTTAGCTATTGCTTCAAGCCAAAGAGAAGGAAGGCTTGAACCAAGAGTTAAAGGCACCCTGGAGATTTTATCTTCTCCCATTTATCAAAACCAGGGAAACCCAAGGAGTTTGTTATGCGAAGAATTGTCGAATGATCTACATTCCATCCATAAACAACACTTTTTTATTATTGATCAAGGCTCCTAAAATTAGGCAGAACTTTTGCAGAATTTCATTAAAGGCCCAGGCAATCGTCAATGAGGCCCCTCCTAAAAGGAGAGAATCGTCCGCGAAGAGAGCATGGGTTATTGAGTCCACACCCCTAGCAATCTTAATGTCCGAAATGTAACCAGCTTCCTTTTCAGCTTAAAGTTTTCTGCTGAGAGTTTCTGCCATGAAGATGTATAGAAAAGGTGACATCGAACATCCTTGGCGAAGACCTCTTGTAGCTTGGAAAAATTTTGTAGGTCTATCAATGACTAGAGACGCAATCCACGGCCTATATGTACAAGCTTTGATCAAATTCACAAACTCGTAGCTAAATCCAAAAGAGATAAGGACTTGATAGAGAAAGGGGAGCTTTACTCGATCAAATGCATTTTTCATATCAAGCTTGATTAACATTCCTTTCTCATTCCTTTGGAAACTTGAATGGAGGGCTTCTTCACTTGGATTACATTATCAACTAAGTGCCTACCTTTGACAAAACCCCCTGAAGAGGAGAGATCAACTTACCTAACAAGAGCTTAAATCTATTGGCTAGAAGTTTGGCTAGGATCTTGTATGAGGCATTACACAACGAAATAGGACAGAACCTGTCAAAAGAAGAAGGATTAACTTCCTTTGGAATAAGAGAAAGAAATGTAGAATTAGTACACCCTCACGCTTTAGCTTTTTTATGGAAGGTTATCACCATGTGAATCAGATCAGATTTGATAATGTTCCAATAGACTCTATAAAAATGGAAAGAAAACCCATCCGGCCCAGGAGCTTCATCCGGCTCCATTGCCCAGATTGTTAGATGTTTATCATTCAAGCTAGCATTATCTTAGGATCTTAATTGAGAGAATAACAAGCACAGCAATCCAACACAATAGACAATAGACACAAAGATTTTCCTCGGGGAAACCATAAAGGAGAAAACCCTGCAACTTCCTTAGAGATAGAATCAACACCAAAAGTAAAACCCAAAACAGTAAGATGATCTCCCGACAGCAGCAGTCTCTCTCTCTCTTATCCTAGCTTCTTCTTCTCTCTCAGTTATGCGCTACAACTAAGTGTGAGTGAATGTCTGATAAATAGAGAGGATCGCTCTCTATTTATACTAATTCTTGACTTGACAATAACTCACTAGGGCCGACTTCTCTAGGACAATCTAATAACCCTAGGGCCCCACAACTGCGAGGACTTTAACCCTAGATCAATAAGGAGGGTTACCCTTTATGACTTTACATAACTTGTTTACATTATTGAATCTCCCGATAGGAACATTGGGGCATGACATGACTCAATTACATTACAGACACATCCCGGAATAAACATTGGGGTACAATACATAAAATATACAAGTGAATACATTTTGAAGTTACAAATACATCAACACTCCCTCTTAACTAGGAAGGTATTCTCTCAACACAGTTTATCAGCACGGGTCTTCTTCTCTATATCATCTGGATCATCATCAAGTTATCTTCATCTTCAAGTCATCTTCATCTTCACGTCATCTTCATCTTCAAGTCATCTTCATTATTGGATCTGGATCATCACTGAATCATCACTGGGTCATCGTCACTAGATCTGGAACATCACTGGATCTGGATCATCTCTGGATCTGGATCATCATCACAGGTGCTATCTCTCAATTCTTCTCGTCAGGGGAATTTCTATAGAGCCATCCCTTTTTCATGTTGGTTGTAGGCCTAGCCTCCATGTAGGTCTTCTTCAGTGCTTATATCTGATCCTAAGTCAGAATGGCCCGCCCAACACTTACATATGACCATGGGAGGAACACATACAACAACCATGTCAGAAAGGCATGCCCAACACTCACATCTAACCATGGGAGGAACACATCCACCACCATGTCAGAAAGGCCCAGCACTCACATCCACTGGCATGATAGGACACACCATCTATCATCCAAGGAAAGGCTCAGCACTTACATCTACTGTCATAGCAGGACACACCATCTACTATCCAGAGAAAGGCACGACACTTATATCCTCTGGCATAGTAGGACACACCATTTACAATCCAAGGAAGGGCTCAGCGCTTATATCTACTAGCATGGTAGGACACACCATCTACCATCCAAAGAAAGGCTCTGCACTTACATCCGTCGGCGTGATAGGACACACCATCTATCATCCGGGGAAAGGCTCTGCACTTATATCTGTCGGCATGATATGACACACCATCTATCATCTGGGGAAAGGATCTACACTTATATCTGATCATGTGGGAGCTAATCCCATAGTCATATCAGAATGGCTCTACACTTACATCTGATCATGTGGGAGCCAATCCCACAGTCATATCAGAATGGCTCTGCACTTACATTTGATCATGTGGGAGCTAATTCCACAGTCATATCATAATGGCTCTCAGCTCTAGGCTGAGTATTCTTGGTAACTTACCAGGTGCCTCCATTCTCCCAGAGAATGGCCTTCAGCACTTATATCTGATCATGTGGGAACACATCCCTCAATCACATCAGAATGGCTCTGCACTGATCATGTGGTAACACAACCCACAATCATATCAGAGCATCTCTGCACTTACAGCTGACCATGGAAGGAACCAATCCTCTCACCATGTCAGAAAGGCTCACGGACTCATCACTTCCCCTTGGAAGGAACCTCAATCTGGAGAACACCAAGATTCTCCCTGAAGTACTCAAACTTCACTCTGGCCAATGGCTTGGTCAACACATCAGCTATCTGCTCATTCGACGCAACATACTGGAGCTTTACTGCTCCTCTCTGCACCATATCCCTGATATAGTGATATTTGATCTCGATATGCTTCGACTTGTCATGGAACACCGGGTTCTCAGACAACTTCACACAACTCTGGTTGTCGCAATATATACAAGTAGCATCCAACTGGAGATGAAACAAATCAGATAGTAGCTTTCTAAGCTACACTGCCTCACAGCTAGCTAAACAAGCTGCAACATACTCTGCTTCAGCTGTACTCAGTGCCACATAGGACTGCTTCCTGCTAAACCAAGAGATCACACTTGATCCCATACTGAAGCAACACCCTGAAGTGCTCTTCCTATCGATGGCACTGCCTGCCCAATCTAAATCAACATAACCTTCCAGGTTAATCTTCTGATCAGTCTTATACTTTAGCCCAAATAAACTGTACCCTTCAGGTACCTCAGAATATGCTTTGCAACAATCAAGTGAACATGTCTAGGATCTGTCAAGAACTGGCTCAATATGTTCACAGCAAATCAAATATCTGGTCGTATTCGTCAGGTACATCAAGGACCCAATCATATTACGATACATCGTAGCATGAATCACTTCTAATGAAGCATCACTCAGTAGCTTCAGGTTCGATGCCATAGGTGTGGTCATGGCCTTTCAGTCCATCATCCTGAATCTCTTCAGGATCTCTACCACATACTTCCCTTGTCCCGAGGAAATTCCATCTGCATTCTGCCACACCTCCATGCCTAGAAAGAGTGCATCATACCCAAGTCCTTCATCTCAAACTTAGCAGCAAGCTTCCTATTTGTACCAGCAATCAACTCATCCATACCTCTTACAAACAGATCATCTACATACAGTAGGAGTATCATTGGGTTCCCTTCTTCAATCTTGTAGTAAAGATTGGAATCTGCTTTACTCTTGGTAAATCCCAAACTGGATAGGAAGCTGTCAATTCTGTCATACCATGTCCTGTGTGTCTGTTTCAAACCGTATAGGGATTTCTTCAATTTACACACATGAGTCTCCCTATCATGTGTCTCAAAACTGAGTGGCTGCTCCACATACACTTCTTCTTCCACTGCACCATTCAAGAAAGTAGTCTTGATATCCATCTGGTGTATCTTCCATTTCATCACTACAGCCAGAGCAAGTATTGATCTAATGGAAGTGTATCTGGCTATAGGTGTGTTGAAGCCCCAACTGTATATGTGGCTGGTAAGGGTGTTTAAATCTTACAACACAGAGAGAAAACCCAGCCAAAGGATTCAAACAATCCCACGCAAGTATGTTCTATCCCCGAGCTGTTTGGTATGGTAATCCCCCATGGACACTTTTGTAGCCTCCGCAGGCTTATGGATGAATTTGATCCAAAAGAGGATCTATTTTCCAGAATGGAAAACAAATAGTTGAAAAAAATATAAAGGCAAACTTAAACCTAACTAGGAAGACGAACTTAATCTGAATCTGAACTACTTTGAAAAGGTGTTGAAGGATTACAGATTGTCTTGAGTTATGTGAAGAACAAGCAATTCATCATATTGACAAAAATGTAAATAAGATAAAACTATACTTACTGAAATTACAATTGTTTAATGAAAATATTTAACAACAAATCAGTATTAAACCATTCAAGATAACCTGCAAGTGCTCAAGTTAGTTGAAAAACCAACTTATAAGTTGTAAAACTTTTAATGCTGAAACATTTGTAGAAATAGATAAAGACAGTTCATAAAAGAAAGTTCATGAAGCTTTATCAATGCATTAATAATTAACAAAGATAAATCAGAGTTAAATAAACGCATTAATCAATTACAAATGAATCACAGTCCTATCTGATCATTTGGAACAAGAAAACTAAAACCTGTCAAAGAAATTTGCTAGATCAAGTACAAGAGATAAGAATTGCAACATTGTATTTATTAATAATTCTCTATAACAAATTACACAAAACCTTGGCAAAAACTGAAGTCTTATTCGATCCCTTGTATTAGTCTCCCTTTTCCAAAAGTCAAAAGTCTCTGATACCTCGGAGATCATTCACTTAAATAATTATTACAAACAATAGAATTCCCCCTAAAGGGGATCAAAACCTAAACAAGGCTAATATCCTAAGAAATCTTTCCACACCCCCCAAATTCATAGCAGCTCCTTGATATCAGGATAAGTGGCAGATTCTATACCAAGTTGAGCATTACACTTATAATCTTCGACCTCATTCTTAGCCAACTTATGCCAAACTCGGTGTAGACATGGATCTTGCTTTGTACTGCAAATGGTTGTTTGATTAACTGCTCTACATCATGTATGTTGATGTGGTCAAGTTCCTTGATTTTCTCCTCCTGGCCATCCCTTCATTGCTCTACTTCCTCGATCATCAGTCCAGGTGGAACTGCCTTTTCAATAAGCGCCATGGTAGGAAAAGATAATTCCATCATGATATTATCAACTACATACCATCTTCTGCCGCAGATAGCCTGAGCTTTCTTTATGGCTTCAGCCACTGTATCATCCAAGTCTTCCCAAGCTCTCAAAATAGTTCTGGCTCTTTTCAACTGAAAAGTGGTGAGAAGAGTGATATTATCAGGCTTGTCCTTCATGTACCTCTGTCAATCTGTGACCTCGTCATAAGCTTTCGAGGCCTACTGTCTTTTCTCAAACAAGTCTTCCATAATAACATACATCTTTTCAAACACCACGTGAGTTTCAAAAATATCAGCTAGAGTTTTAAATAACTCACATACCAAAGCATAGTGTTCATTGCTAGTTCTGATGGCTAGCTCTTTAAACCCTTATTGAGAAAATTTGGAAAATGAGGATGAAGCTGCACTTGCAGTTGCATCTTCATTTTGCTTTTCTAATACTGCAACCTTTTGAACCAAAGTGACATTGTCATTCTTTTCCTTTTGCAGCTCTTCACTGAGAGTAGCATTCTTCACTTGAAGTTCATCCTACTTGGCCTCGTGTTGTTTCTTTAGCTGCTCTAGTGCTTCTTTCAAACTAACAATTTCTGCCTTTTGTTTATCAAACTCTCTGCTCAAAGAATTGACAGCATCCAGATTGGCACTTGTGAAAGCTCCTAGAACAGAAGCTGCATATGTAGCATAGGCTTGTGGGTCACTTGACTGCTGTGTCTAGACAACTTCATTTACCATTGGCACATCCATATCATTTTGATCTCTGCTCCTCTTCTTACCCCACTTCACCACTAATCTATTAGCCTTACTATATCTATATTCGCCCAAGGATACCACAAAGTCTTCATTGAACTCATCTCTGACCTCATCAATAGGGGGTATGCTAATGCCTATGGAAATCAAAGATGAAGTTTGAGTTGTAGTTTGAGAAGGCATAGACATAGTGATATGAGAGGTAGCAGGGGAGAGAGTAACATTCTGAGTAAGAATTACTTCAGGGGCTGAAGAAATGTCATGAATAGAAACTTCCACAGAATAAATTTGCACAGTAGTAGCTTTGAGTAAGGATGATGATGACACTGTTGTAATTTTCCCAAACATAGAAGATGACACTAAGCTAAATGAAGGGATATGCAAAGGAGTTTTGAAAACTGGAGGCACAACAGATGAAGGAATAGGCATATCCATAGGAACAGGTGTGATTGATTCGGGTAATATAGTGGCCTTTTGATAGAGCTTAGACATAAAAGGTGTCACAACATAACCATCATAAAATGATGATAAAGCCATTATTGATGAAAGAAGTATTGCAGAAGAAGAGGGAGCAGACTGACAAGAAGGTTGAGACCGAGGAAGAGGAAATGAAAGATTACCATTGCTACCATTGGTGGGATTTTGGAAATCATTACCAGTCTCAACAGTAACAGGCACAGGAGAACTTCTATCCTCCTCTTCCTCTGAATGAGTCAGGTCAATAGTAGGAACAGTAATGGAGATCTTTGTCTTCTTTAAAGGTTTTTCCTCAACCTGAGTTTGTTCAGGTTGAGTCTTTTCAACCATAGTGGATACCTGGGCAACTCCAACTGACTGAGAGGTTGCAACTTCTTGTGTATCTAGCGCTGAAGTCATTCTGTTCAACTTCTACTTTATCTGCTTTAAAGTTTGCAAATAGTCCTTAACCTGTTGTTCCATAGATGTTTGGGGAATTTCTCTTACGGGAGGTTTCCCTTTATCCAAGCCTGAGTTGGTTTCCATAGATGCAGTTTTGGATGCCAATGCCGCCTTTGTTGCAGCCTAAGCTTCTCTTTCCTCCCTATCTTTGGCCATCCTTTCCAAGATGTCCAACTCCATAGACCTATAATGTTTTACCCTGTCTTTGATCTCCTTCTGGTATTGCAGGATATGTCTTTTCTCTTCTTTGCTCTTAGCACTTGCCAGTTTTTCTGAAAATGTATCTACTCCCTGATAAATGAAATCATCAGGAGTTTCTTCATGAACACAACCTGCTTTAAAATGATTTTGCTTAGGTGTAAATCAATGATCCCTTTGGGATCATGCTGCCTTTTGCTTGCAAAACCAAGTTTAAGTGACATTATGTGGTCACTCAGCTCTGATGCCCAAGTAGAAGTGGGTACACTCAAGGATCCAAGGTTAATAGGGAACTTGGGCCAAACTTTCCTCTTTGGTGCAACACATTTTTTGTAAATCCCCTCAGTAACTATATGAAATGAAATCTCTTATAGGACAAACCTGTCCGGCATGACCTTAGGCAACATGTGAGCAGCGTTGCTGCCATAAACCCTGATATAGGTGAATGATTCACCAACATAACAATCTCCCATAGTGACTATGAGAGCTTTTGCTTCCCATGAGAACGCAGGGGCTTCTTTTTTGAAAATCATAAAATACACCCGGCCGAAGAAACTTTCACACATATAATAAAACCTAGCCACATAGTTGCTATCCCAGAGCTCAGAATGATAAATATGCACGGAGGCGCTGGTAATTCCCAACTCCATCCCATATTAGGGTAACAGAATTCAGCACAGAAAATGTCCACAATGAAGGCAGTAAGATAAAAATTGGGCTTTTCTTAGTGGTGGCTTCTAGAACTCTTGAATGGCGTTTTTAAGCTCTAGTGACATAATTGAGGCCCAAGGGAAAGATTCACCCGTAGTTATAATATGATGAGCAATGGCAGCCCATTCTTCTTTAAAGAAATAACAGTTGGAAAGACCATAAAGCCTGCATAACATCGGTGCAAGCAGGGAGTAAGGTTCTTTAAACCATTCGACGGGGTATAGTTCGTCTTTCCTCTTGGAAAATTTGCGTGGTTCAGTCATCCAGGATTTGAGCATTTGGTAAAAATTGAATTTGGATTTGGCAGCTTTAACAAAGTCTGCATCAAGGAGCTGGGTATAAGGTTTAAGAGCATAAATGCTGACAAAGGTTTCAGGGCAGAAATTGGCTAGCTGAGACCCGATACTGGTATTAAAAGAACGATCTTTCACATTGGCGTGGTATATAATCCATCTAACAACATCATTATAAGGTAGGATGGTCGGTCTTGCAGCAATCATATGTAAGCCAGAATCTCTAATTCTCTCATACACAAGTTGGTCACTCTAGATATCTGAGAGGTCATTGTTATCAAAAATTGAGTAAACCCAAGATCAGTCCAAATGATAAGTTTCAGTCACTTGGCTACTAGTATCAGAAAAGACATCGAAATTCGGGTCTTTGGTGAACATATACTTCTGAATATTTTTACTCCCGGTAAATATGGGGGTTTTGGATGTTGTCATGTATTGGTACCATAAATTAAAACTGAATTATACAGGAAGCACAGTAAACAATTCAAATTGTGAGAAAGTGACTTGGTAACCAACCTGAAACTACAGCAAACACTATTGGAATCGCGCAGTAAAATCTGGAGGTAAAAACACTCGACGGAAGAAATTACAACAGTAAAAGCAGTGAAAAATTGTAAACAAACTATCATATTTATAATTCCCGAGAAATAATACAGACCGTCAGATGAGGGTAAAAAGAAAAAGAACGGTCAGGATCAGTTTTGCGGGATAAAAAACAATTCGCAAGTTTATTAAGCATTCTGCAACCCGCATTTCGCAACTTGTGGGATGCGGAGTAGCAAAATTGCAAAAATTATTCAATCAACTCCGCATTCCGCATTTTGCGGGATGCAGAAACACGCAATCCAAAATGTAAACAAATGATAACCCCACAACCCGCATTCCGTAAGTTGCGGGATGCAGGATGCGGGTTGACTATAATAAACACACATCAAAAATTATCCCGCATTTGCGGGATGCGGGTTTGAAAAATGAAATATCAAATAAAAGGTTTCCCGCATTCCGCAACTTGCGGGTCGCGGGATGGAAAAAAACAATCCAAACAAAACCCATTCTTTCTACATTAAAAACAAAGAAATTAAACATAGTTTTTTTGGAAATTTGGTTAAGTTAATGAATCCCCAAGAGTCAACTAAAATCTTAATGAAGCCCTTTAAGATTACGAAGAGTCTTACCAAGTAATCTTCGTATGTGCAATTGGGCTCCCGTGTCAAAATGACATGGGATCTGTTGTACCTACACCAAGGCGCAAAAGTTTCTTCATAATCTATTCCTTCTTTCTGGGAGAAGCCACGAGCCACAAATCTTGCTTTATATTTCTCTATGCTGCCATCTGCAGCATGCTTGATCTTGTAGATCCACTTGGAAGTCACGACAAACTTCCCCTTTGGTCTAGGGACAACATCCCAGACATCATTCTTCATGATCGACTGGTACTCCTCGATCATAGCATCCTTCCATTCTTTCTTTTCTACCGCTTCTTCATAGTTGGAAGGTTCTTTATCAATGATTTCACATAACAGGGCTACATAAACAAAGTAGGACCTAGTTATTTTCCTCTCTCTCTGTATTTCTTCTGGAGCCCCATATCTTTTCGCACCTTGGATAGCCTCTCGTACGCATGCAGGTTTCCTCTTGTGAGGATTCTTCTCTTGGGGTGGATCTATAGGTTCCTGGGGTTCTTCTATTTCTCGATCTTCATCTTGATTTGTATCGTTCATAGTTGTATCTTGAATTCTGGGTAATTCTGTTTCTTCGGAGTCTTCAACTGGTCTCTTTCTGGATTTGTTGTAAGCTGAATCTTTGTCGAATGTTACGTCTCTACTTATGTCGATCTTCTTGACTCCTAGGAAGTATATTCTGTAAGCTTTTGAGCTTTCACTGTATCCCACAAATAAACCCTTCTTTCTAGAAGGATATAACTTTGTCCTCTTTTCTTTTGGAATGGGTATGTATACAGAACAGCTGAATATTCTGAGATGGCTGACTTTTGGTTTCTTGCTGGAAAAGACTTCTTCAAGTGTCATGTTCTCGAGTACTCTGTGTGGAGTACGACTCTATAAATACACCATTGTTCTGGCAGCTCCTGCCCATAGATGCATGGGAATATCTTGATCATGAAGCATGGCCCTTGTAGCTTCCATGATCGTTCTATTCTTCCTTTCTGCAACCCTATTCTACTATGGATTATATGGAGTGGTTAACTCCCTCTTAATCCCTAAATCTTTGCATAATTATTTGAATTCATTTGATGTGAATTCTCCGCCATCGTCTGATCGAAAGGTCTTGATCTTCTTTTTTGCATGGTTCTTGATCAAGGCTTTGAATTCCTTGAACTTGCTGAATACTTCATCTTTGTTCTTCATGAAGTATATCCACGTCTTCCTAGAAAAATCATCAATAAAAGAAACATAGTATACATACCTGCTTAGTGAACTTGAAGACATTGGACCGCATACATCGGAGTGAATGATTTCCAAGATTCCTTTTGCCTTGCTCTCGCTACTTCAAAATGTCTTCTTTGTGTTCTTTCCTTTCGCACATCCTTTGCAGAGACCGTCATGTTTTGTATGTATTTATGGAAGACCTTCAACAACTTTGCTTGCAAGTGGTAGTGCTCTGTAGTGCACATGTGCAAGCCTTCTATGCCAAAGTTCATTTGGTTCTACTGAGTTATGAACCAAAGCTTGTTCTGGTTGGCCCTTCAATTTGTATAGACCCCTTCTTGTTCCCCAATCACTACTGCATCATCAATAGTCTTTCCCTTTGGCCACATAAGAACTTGGCCATCTACAAATGCAACCCTCATGCCTTTTGCATCCAATGTAGATATGGAGAGGAGGTTCTCAATTGTGAGGTGACTCATGTTCAGATAGTTTCACAAAGGATTCTTTGAATCATGTCATATGTTTGGAATCCCCACTGTCTATAAGCCAATCATTGCTTCCATGTGTGATAGTTCCTGTGAGAGCGGGAATCAAAACATATTCTTCATCACTTGAAGAATCATCACTTTCTTGTATGATTCTCTTTGTGGAAGGTTCATCATCCTCTGTAGCATGAGCATGATGTCTTCTCTTGTTTCCCTTCTTCTTATGAGAGCTATTTTTGTTTCTAGGACAATCTCTGGCAAAGAGTCCTCTTTCATCACATGTATAGCATATGAGTTTAGATAAATCTCTGTTAGATCTTCTAGTGTTATCTTTTTGGTGGAAGTGCTTACCTTTGGGGTGATGAAAGTCTCTTATGCTTTTCTTGGAGTGTACTATGAGAGCTTGATCTTCACTTCCCATATTTTCTTCTCGAGCTATTATTCGAGCTTCTTCTTGTAAGCATTCTTCCCACAGCCTACTAAACTTGACTAGCTTCTTTCTTGCACAAATACCTTGAATGAAGGAGTCCCATGATCTAGGTAGACCATTCAAGGTGGTCATCACAATTTATGCATTCTCCACTTCTTCATCTACTGCTTCCAGTTGTTCCTTGATCTGAGAGACCCTTGTAAATTAAGACTGTATGGTCTCCGCATTCTGGATCTTTACATTCTTCAATTGGTTTCTCAGAGTCATCTTCCAATTTATGTTCTTTCCTTCAAATAGTTTGGTCAAGGCATCAAACATAGCTTTGGGTGTCTTTAGGGAGGACACCCATGGTATGAGGTGATCTTTAATTGAATCAACAATAATCCTCTTAGCCATGACCAATTTCTTTTTGTGTAAGGCCTTGGCCTCATCTCCCTCTGGAACTGGAACCTCTTCATTGATGTAAGAGTACAACTCATTTTCTTCCAGGACCAGGGAGATCCTATACTTCCAAGCTCGAAAGTTATCAGCTCCCTCAAGATTTTCATCAAGCTTGGTATGATGAGACATCTTAACTGAGAACCTCAAATGGAAATATAAAAGATTTAGATCTTACCAAGTTAAGATGTCGGAACTGGATCTGGAGCTAAATCTCTACAGAGCTGGTTCAGGAGCAGATTAGGGTTTGACTTTCCCAGAGTTCTGTCCAACCAAAACTTTGATCTTGATCTCTAAAGAAAGATTTTGGGGAGGAGATCAATCCAAGCCTGGGCTCATTCAAAAAATCCACTTCCGTGGAAAGCCCTAATTTTCAGCAGAGGTATCGGGTCAAAACTGAAAATGCTCAGAATCAGATTTTGTTTTGACAAAAAGATGCGCCCTAGAGAAGAGAGTCGATCCAATCTTCTTTTGCTAAAAATTTGTGGAGAGAGATCCAAAAAATAGGAAGCCCTAGTTTTCGCAGCTGCACAGTGTCTTCTTCTTAGGTTAACTCTGATACCATGTTAGATCTTTATCATTCAAGATAGCATTATCTTAGGATCTTTAACTAAGAGAATAACAAGCACAACAATCAAACACAATAGACAATAGACACAAAGATTTTCCTCAGGGAAACCATAAAGGAGAAAACCTCGCAGCTTCCTCAAATATAGAATCAACACCAAAAGTAAAACCCAAAACAGTAAGATGATCTCCCAACAGCAGTAGTCTCTCTCTCTCTTGTCCCAGCGTCTTCTTCTCTCTCGGTTATGCGCTACAAATGAGTGTGAGTGAATGTGTGATAAATAGAGAGGCTCACTCTCTATTTATACTAATTCCCGACTTGACAATAACTCACTAGGGCCGACTTCTCTAGCAGAGTCTAATAACCCTAGGGCCCCACAACTATGGGGACTTTAACCCTAGATCAATAAGGAGGGTTACCCTTTATGACTTTACATAACTTGTTTACATTATTGAATCTCCCGATAGGAACATCGGGGCATGGCATGACTCAATTAGATTACAGATACTTCTCGGAATAAACATCGGGGTACAATATATAAAATATACAAGTGAATACATTCCGAAGTTACAAATACATCAACATGGATGACATCCAAAAATTAGTTTTTAGTGAAGGGTTGCATTAGGACATCATTATCCTCTGAGCTCACAAGAGAAGGAACATTATCCAAAAATTCTGCAGACACTTCACAATCAGAGATTTCATCCTCCTGAAACAAGAGCTGAAAGTGCCTACTTGCAACCTGTTTTAGATGTTCTTTGCCTTTAATAATTCCCCCCTCACCAATGGATATTTCCAAAATATGATTGCGTGACAGTCCAGATTTGCATTGACAATGGAAGAAGGAAGTATTTTTATCTCTCGCCTGCAACCAGAGACTTCAAGACTTCAGCCAGAGATATTCTTCTTCCCTACGGAAAGATTGAGAGGTTTTAATTTGAGCAACCTATTCCAAAGCTAGCTGAGATTTGGAGATTTAACTGTCTTCCATTCCTAATTGGATCTCTGATAACTCTAGCACTCTCTCTTGCCTACTGATAGTTGGAGTAATAAGAGGTTTTTTAACCCAATTTTTCAATGCATATTTGGTTTTCTTAAGTTTTTGTTCCCAAACGAAATTGGGGGATCCTTCCACGAATTGAGACCATGCTTGTGACACCGTATCCAAAAAACCTTCTCTCTGAATCCAGAGGGGACTAAAGCGGAACAGAATTGGGCCAAGGTCTTCTTATTTTTCAAACGTAAGAGAAATGGGGTGGTGATCTAAAGTGAGTTTGGGAAAAATGTTAGATGAGATAATGAATTTCCCATCCTTCAATGAACTATGAACCAGAAACCTGTCAAGACGAGCATCGATGTTGGCATCCCCAACTCTGTTATTTGACCAAGTGAATTAGCCTTTCTTGGGTTTAAAATCATTCAGATTGCAGGCTTGGATCAACGCCTCAACCGTGTCTTGAAAATAATCCTTGTTGCGAGCTCCACCTTTTTTCTCATTCGGGGCTAAAGATATGTTTAGATCCCCTGCTACTATGGTATTTATAAGAGAGTTGGATTCTAAAAAAATTGATAGTGATTTCCAACATTCTTTTTTTTCATTAAAATTAACAGGAACATGGAGATTGAAGAGGGGCAAGGAGATATTACTTGAGATATGATAGAGGTCTGTAAAAATCCAGTGCTAGGTGACAAACCATCTCTTTAGCTAAAAGTTTACATCACACCAAAGAGTTGTAAGACCCCCAGAGGTGTCTCTCGCACTCACAACTTTGTCAGCATTCAATTTCCATTTTGTTTTACATAAGAGAAGAAGAGCTTCCTCCTTCATCTTGGTCTCTGGAAGTAAGAGAATGTCAGAAGAAACCATTCTCATTGAATCTTAACTGCTTTTTATTTGATTGGATTCCCCAACCCCCTGCAATTCCAAGAGACGATATGCATTTTTCCCCAAGAGGGAGGGAGTGATTACTCCCTTTGGGGGCCTAGTCCTCTTGCTTCTACCTAGCGACATTTCAATGGTGGACTAGATGCCCTGCATCTTTAGTCTCTCATCCTCTTCTTCTCGAGCCTCCTTTCAAGACTTTCTACCTGCCTTTTTGGAAAATTGCTTAATGGAATCTTTATCAGAAGAGCCTGAGCTATTAACCGACTTGTTCTGAGTTATTTCTGTATAAGAAGGAGAAGTTTTGGCTCTATTTGGAGAAGCATGATTTTGCTACAAGGATTCACCTACACTAGGTAACTCTGAATTAGTTGCTCCAGCTTGATCCATTGGTCCTGTATTAACTTTAGGTTCAACATCCTGCACTTCGAATTGTTGTAGTTCACCCTCTTCAAGAACTTCAAGAGAACTTAAAACAACAAAATGATTGAAAGATGCATTAGGTACAGCCTGAGGTTTAGGAAGGTTCTTCCCAATAGTAGTGACTCCTTTCATAGTATTTCCTTCTTTATCTTTCTTTCTAGTGTCCAGATTGGAAATACCTTATTTCTAAACTTGAGTCCGGTGATCATCATTCTCTTTTTCAAGATCCTCTTCTGATTTTTTCTTAAAATTTTAGGCAAAATGGCCATAACCATGGCAGAACTGACACTTGAAAGGAATTTTCTCGTAGTCCAACTCCTGAATGTGAGACCATTCAGCTACTATTAGCTTGATCACCTTTGGAAGTCCAATCTCCAAATCATCTTCAACGCATATTCTTGCACATGAATATTGAACTTTCCTTTCTGCCCTATCTATGTATTTTCCAAGCTTGTTCCCAATGGCTTCCAGAGAATCTGAGTTCCAGTAGTGTAAAGGTAAGTGAGGGAGCCTTACCCAAACAGGAACTGCAGACGGAACATATTGAGTGGGATCGAAATCCGGAGTCCACTTGTTCCGATACAGACCCTGAGGGCCCATGAAGTATGGTCCATTTCGAAAAATGAGATCGCAATCTTTAGCTAAATAAAAAACAAAGATGGAGAATCCTCTACCTACAAAGTGATTTCAGATGCCTTCAGTTACTAAAGGCCTCCAATTTCTCTAAACCCATCCATCAATAGCCTTAGGAGAAGGCCAAAGACCTATGAATTTCCCAATAAGCCCGTGTTCAGCTAGATTTAAATCTGTTTGGCAGGTCCGTTCAACGGGGAGTTCAATTGAGGGGATGTCAACCTTCTTCACAAATATCTGTGTATATGGACCCCCTTTCCTCTTTCCACAGGAAGCAACTGGTCATTTGAATGCATATAAATTAGGTGGAAGAGGAGGAGGAGGGTCCCCTCTGGCATCCATTAAAGAAAAGCACAAGAACTGAGAAAAGATGAAAAACAACCTACAAGAACAACAGTTCAAGGTTGAATTCGATGGACACAGCCAAGGATCACACTCTTGGGTTAAAGCCTGTGAAATCAGAGTAGTAGAATGTCAGGGAGCTTAAGGAGGCCTCCCAACACAGAGCATACCTGCAACTAAGGAAACTTCTTGGAGTAATGGCAAGACAGTAGCCAACGACCTGCAAAAACAACGCAGACAGACTGCCACGTTGTTAGAGGTTCAAACTGCCCCAGATAAATAAGCCACTCCAAAGCTCCAGAGCAAATGTTGATCCAACAAACTAAGGCTCAAACAGAACGACCCACAAAATGAGTAGGGCAAACGCCGATCTAGAGTCGAAGAGGATCCCATAGTCAAGATTTTTTTTGAAAATGTTCTTGGAGCCAAATTCACATTCACTAGAACTTCAAGTTGATACAATTGAACCCCTTTAACTATAAGAATATGAGGAATACTTTTTTCCAAAGTGTATTTCATTCCATAAATATCTCTTAACCATTTGATCCATATCCACTTGATCCAACCACAAACTATGTGGGTGTGCTAATTTTATTTGTAATATACTTTTTAAAATTTTGTTTTACTATTAAAAATGATTTTGAAATTTTATGTTACTATTAGAAATGATTATTTAATCTTATACTTATTCACTATCTACATTACCTATAACTATAATGACTTTATATGCCAAATTTTTAGGATTCTAGCTATGGAGTGAAGAAGTTTAGGCTTGAAATCTTGAAGCGCCTTCAGATTTTGTGACAGGGTTTTTGCAGGTTTTGCTTAAATATGAATCGGTTGCTGGAGTAAGTTGAGTCATTCCGTCACGCTTTTGGGTGGATTTAGTAGGATCATTACCTGCATGCTGCTTTGTTGTCATTATCTGAAGCTCTCATCCAAAGCAGATCTGCTAGCTCATGGTTTTTGGAGGGTGCTTAAATGCCCTTCTCATTTTTCCCGCTTCCTGTAGTTGGTTGAGTGCATGGTTTTTCTAAGGCTGGGTTTGTATTTCTTCTTTGCTATACTTTGTTTGATCTCCTGGAATTAGCTTCTTTTCTCTTTGTGTGAGTGTTCTCCCTGTGCAAGCTCTCTATGGCATTTGGAGGGGCTCCCCGTCCTCCTGAGATTGAAGCATTTAAATGCCTCATAGCTTATTGTGGGAAGAGAAAGGGAAGTTCATTCGTTTAGACCTTTGTGAAGAAAACAAAAATCCCTTATGTTTATCTCCCGGCAGAACGTCCTTGCCAAAACGCATTGAATTTAGCTGAGCATGGGCTCAATGGTCAATTTACAGGATTATGGCCATCTTGAAGGCAATTTATGGATGGGTTTTACGAAACTAGAGGCCTCTGGTTTCTAAAGGAATCCATAGCCATCTGGTTGGTAGAGGCTATTATGTTTTTGTGTTTGATTATGCAGCTGACCGAGATCTTATTTTTCGTAATGGTCCTTATTTTATGGGTCCCCAAGGATTCTATCTGAATAAATGGACCTTTGACTTTGATCCTACCCAAGATGTCCCTTCAACTGTTCATGTTTGGGTTAGGTTGCCCCATCTTCCTCTTCACTGTTGGAATTCAGAATCATTGGAAACCATTGGGAATAAGCTCGACAAATACATAGACAAGGCAGAAAGGAAAGACCAATACTCATGTGCTCGAATTTGTGTGGAAGTGGATTTAGAGATTGGGTTGCCAGAGGCAATTAAGTTAAATGTTGGTGATTGGTCTTACGTTCAGGAGCTTGACTATGAACAACTTTTGTTTAAGTGTTAGAATTTTATCATTAAGCTAGCATTATATTAGGATCTTTAACTGAGAGAATAACAAGTACAACAATCAAACACAAGAGACAATGAACACAATTTTTTTCCTCGGGGAAACCATAAATGGAGAAAACCCCGCAACTTCCTCAGAGATAGAATCCGCACCAAAAGTAAAACCCCAAAACAGTAAGATGATCTCCCGACGGCAGTAACCTCTTTCTTCCTAGCCCCAGTGTCTTCTTCTTCCTCAGCTATGCGCTACAACTGAGTGTGAGTGAGTGTGTACTAGATAGAGAGGCTATCTCTCTATTTATACTAATTCCTGACTTGACTAAACCCTACTAGAGTAGAATTCTCTATAAGAGTCTAATAACCCTAGTGCCCCGAAACTGCGGGGACTTTAACCCTTGATCAATAGGAGGGTTACCCACAATGACTTGATATGACTTGTTTACATTATAGAATCTCCCGATAGGAACATCGAGGCATGACATGACTCAATTACATTACAGATACTTCCCGGAATAAACATCGGGGTACAATACATGAAATATACAAGTGAAAACATTTCGAAGTTACATATACATCAACACTCCCTCTTAACTAGGAAGGTATTCTCTCGACACAATTTTTCAACACTGGTCTTCTTCTCTGGATCATCTCGTCATCTACATCTTCACGTCATCTTCATCTTCAAGTCATCTTCATCTTGGATCAGGATCATCATCACTGGATCTGGATCATCACTGGATCTGGATCATCATCACTAGATCTAGATCATTACGGGTTCATCATCATTGGATCTGGATCATCACTGTTGGATCTAGATCATTACTCGATCTGGATCATCTCGGAGACATCATAACTGGATCTGAATCATAGCTCGATCTAGATCATCACTGGGTCATCATCATATGTGCTATCTCATGATTCTTCTCGTCACAGGAAGTTCTACAAAGCCAGCCCTTTTTCATGCTGGTTGTAGGCCTACCTCCTTGTAGGTCTTTGGTAGCCCTTATATCTGACCCTAAGTCATAATGGCCAGCACTCACATTTGACCTTGACTTGTCAGAAAGACACAACACTTACATATGACCTTGACTCGTTAGAAAGGCACTCAGTCCTAGACTGAGGGTTCCTGGTAACTAAACAGGTGCCTCCATTCAAAGAATGGTAGTAGCCCTTATATTTGAACCTAAGTCAAAATGGTCGGCACTCACATCTGACCTTGACTCATCAGAAAGGTGGTAACCCTTACATCTGACCCTAAGTCAAAATGGCTGGCACTCACATCTGACATGGAAGGAAACAATCCTCTCACCATGACAGAATGGCGGTAGCCCTTACATCTGATCATGTAGGAACCAATCCTATAGTCACATCAGAATGTCGACACTCACATCTGACCTTGACTCATCAGAAAGGTGGTATCCCTTACATCTGATCATGTAGGAATCAATCCTACAGTCAAATCAGAATGCTTGGCACTCACATCTAACATGGAAGGAAACAATCCTCTCACCACGACATAATGGCAACAACCCTTATATTTGATCAAGTGGGAACACATCCCTCAATCACATCAGAATTTCCATGCACTCATATCTGATCATGTGAGAACACATCTCACAGTCATATTAGAATGGCCCTCGGTCCTAGACTGAGTTTTCCTGGTAACTAACCAGGTACCTCCATTCAAAGAATGGCAATAGCCCTTATATCTGATCATGTAGGAATCAATCCTATAGTCACATCAAAATGGCTTAGCACTCATATCTGACATGGAAGGAACCAATCCTCTCACCATGACAGAATGGCTCAGCCCTTAAATCTGACCATGGAAGGAACCAATCCTCTCACCATGTCAGAATGGCTCATGGACTCATCACTTTCCCTTGGGGGAAAGCTCGATCTGGAGAACACCAAGCTTCTCCCTGAAGTACTCAAACTTCACTCTAGCCAATGGCTTCGTCAACACATCAGTTATTTGTTCGTCCGTCGCAACATATTGGAGCTTCACTGCTCCCCTCTACACCATATCCCTGATATAGTGATACTTGATCTCGATATGCTTCGACTTGTCATGGAACACCGGGTTCTACGACAACTTCACACAAATTTGGTTGTCACAATATATACAAGTAGAATCCAGCTGGAGATCAAATAAATCAGACAGTAGCTTCCTCAGCCATATTGCCTCACAACTAGCTAAACAAGCTACGGCATACTCTGCTTCAGTTGTACTCAATGCCAGCTTCCTGCTAAACCAAGAGATCACACCTGATACCATACTGAAGCAACACCCTGAAGTGCTCTTCGTATCGGTGGCACTGCCTGCCCAGTTTGAATCAACATAACCCTCTAGGTTAATCTTATGATTTGCATCATACTTGAGCCCATAATCAACTGTACCCTTAAGGTACCTCAGAATATGCTTTGCAACAATCAAGTGAGCATGTCTCGGATCTGTCAAGAACTGGCTCAAGGTGTTCACAACAAAGCAAATATCTGGTCTCATGTTCATCAAGTACATCAAGGACCCAATCATCTGATGATACATCGTAGCATCAACCGTCTCTGATGAAGCATCACTCAATAGCTTCATGTTCGATGCCATAGGTGTGGTCATGGCTTTGCAGTCCATCATCCCAAATCTCTTCAGGATATCTACTGTATATTTCCCTTATCCCAGGGAAATTCCATCTGCATTCTGCCACATCTCCATGCCTAGAAAATAATGCATCATACCCAAGTCCTTCATTTCAAACTTGGCAGCAAGCTTCCTCTTCGTATCAGCAATCAACCCATCCACACCTGCTACAAACAGATCATCTACATACAGTAGGAGCATCACTGGGTTGCCATCTTCAACCTTGTAGTAAAGGTTGGAATCTGCTTTACTCTTGGTAAATCCCAAACTGGATAGAAAGCTGTCAATTCTATCGTACCATGTCCTGGGTGCCTGTTTCAAACCATACAGGGCTTTCTTCAATCTACATACATGAGACTCCCTCTCATGTGTCTCAAAATTGAGTGGATGCTCTACATACACTTCCTCTTCTACTACACCATTCAAGAAAGCAGTCTTGACATCCATTTGGTGTATCTTCCATTTCATCACTGGAGCCAGAGCAAGTACTGATCTGATGGAAGTGTATCTGGCTACAGGTGCAAAGCTTTCTTCATAATATATTCCTTCTTTATGGGAGAAACCACGAGCAACAAATCTTGCTTTATATTTTTCTATGCTACCGTCTGCAGCATGCTTGATCTTGAGATCCATTTGGAAGTTACAATTGACTTCCCTTCTGGTCTTGGGACAACATCCCAAACATCATTCTTCATGATCGATTGATACTCTTCGATCATAGCGTCCTTCCATTCTTTCCATTCTGTCGCTTCTTCATAATTGGAAGGTTCTTTATCGATGAAATCACATAATAATGCTACATATCCGGAACATGACCTTGTCCTCTTTATTTCTCTGTGATTCTCTCTTGGAGCCCCATATCTTTCCGCACCTTGGATAACTTCTCGTACCCAAGCAAGTTTCCTCTTATGAGGATTCTTCTATGGAGTTGGATCTACATGTTCTTGAGGTTCTTCAAATTCTCGATCTTCTTCTTGAGCTTCTTCATTCATGGTTGTATCATGAATTCTGGGTGCTTTCGATTCTTCAGGAACTTCAGCAGGTTTCTTTCTGAATTTGTTGTAAGTTGAGTCTTCGTTAAATGTTATATCCCTGATGATGTCAATCTTCTTGAATCCTGGGAAGTATATTATGTAAGCCTTCGAGCTTTCAGAATATCCCACAAATATACCCTTCTTTCCTGAAGGATCTATTTTAGTTCTCTTCTCTTTTGGAATGTGTATGTACACTGGACAATCGAATATTCTGAGATGGTTGACTTCTGGTTTCTTGCCGGAAAAGACTTCTTCATGTGTCTTGTTCTTGAGTACTCTGTGTGGAGTACGGTTCTGTACATACACCGCTGTTCTAGTAGCTTCTGCCCATAGATGCATAGGAAGATCTTGATCATGAAGCATTGCTCTTGCAGCTTCCATGATCGTTCTATTCTTCTTTTATGCAATCCCATTTTGTTGTGGATTATATGGAGTGGACAACTCCCTCTTAATCCATGAGTCTTTTCATAACTCTTTGAACTCATTCGATGTGAATTCTCCACCATTATCTGATCGAAAGGTTTTGATCTTCTTTTCTGTGTGATTCTCGATCAAGGCTTTGAATTCCTGAACTTGCTGAATACTTCATCTTTGTTCTTCATGTAATAAATCCATGTCTTCCTAGAAAATTCATCAATAAAAGAAGCATAGTATACATACCTGCTTAGTGAACTTGAAGACATTGGACCGCATACATCGGAGTGGATGATTTCCAAGATTCATTTTGCTTTGCTCTCGCTACTTGGAAATGTCTTCTTTGTGTTCTTTCCTTTCACACATACTTTGCAGACCCCATCATGTTTTGCTTGAATTTCTGGAAGACCTTCAACAACTTTGCTTGCAAGTGGTAGTGCTTTGTAATGCACATGTGCAAGCCTTCTATGCCAAAGTTCATTTGGCTCTATTGTGTCATGGACCAAGGCTTGTTCTGGATGGCCCTTCAATTTGTATAGACCTTCTTCTTGTTCCCCAATCACTATTGCATCATTAATAGTCTTTCCCTTTGGTCACATGATAACTTGGCCATCTATAAATGCAACCCTCATGCCTTTTGCATCTAATGCAGATATGGAGAGAAGGTCCTTCTTAAGTCCTGGTACAAACAATACATCTTGCATCTTCATAGACTTTCTAGAGTCTAGCTTATAGGAGGATTCCCCACTACCTTTTATTAGATACTGGTAGTCATCTCCGAGTTTCACCTTGTGAGAGTGATTCATGTTCTGAAAGTTTTACAAAAGACTCTTTGAATCCTATCACATGTTTGGAAGCCCCACTGTCTATAAGCCAATCATTGCTTCCATGTGTGATGTTTCCCACGAGAGCAGAAATCAAGACATATTCTTCATCACTTGAAGAGTCTTCACTTTCATATCTGGTTCTCTTCTTGGATGGTTCATCATCCTCTGCAGCATCAACATGATGTCTTCTCTTGTTTCCCTTTTTCTTATTTTGTCTTTTGGGACAATCTTTTGCAAAGTTTCCTACTTCATCACATGTATAACATCTGCTTCTAGATAAATCTTTTCTAGAGTTAGTTTTATATAAATGCTTACCTCTGGAGTGATGAGAACTTCTTTTGATTTTCTTGGAATGAACTATGAGGGCTTGATCTTCACTTCCCATCTTTTCTTCTCGAGCTGCTATCCGAGCTTCTTCTTGAGATCATTCCTCCCATAGTCTGCTGAACTTGACTAACTTCTTTTTGGCACATATCCCTTGAATAAAGGAGTCCCATGATCTAAGGAGACCATTCAAGGTGTTCATCACAACCTCTGCATTCTCCACTTCTTCATCTACTGCTTCCAGCTATTCCTTGATCTGAGAGACCCTTGTAAAGTAAGACTGGATGGTCTTAGCATTCTGGATATTTACATTCTTCAGTTGGTTTCTCAGAGTCATCTTCTGGTTTATGTTCTTTCCTTCAAACAATTTGGTTAGGGCATCAAACATAGCTTTAGGCGTCTTTAGGGAGGACACCTGTGCTATGAGGTGATCCTTGATTGAATCAACAATAATCCTCTTTTCCATAACCAACTTCTTCTTGTGTAAGGCCTTAGCCTCATCTCCCTCTGGAACTGGAACCTCCTCATTGATATAGGAGTCCAACTCATTTTCTTCCAGGACCAGGGATATCCTATACTTCCAGGCTCATATGTTATCAAATCCCTTAATCTTTTCATCAAGCTTGGTATGATGAGACATCTTAACTGAGAACCTCAAATGGAAATACAAAAGATTTAGATCTTACCAGGTCAAGATGTCGGATATGGATTTGGAGCTAGAATTCCACAGTGCCGGTTCAGGAGCAGATTAGGGTCTTGCTTTTTTGGAGTTCTGTCCAACCAAATGCTTTGATCTTGATCCCTAACTTTGATTTTGAGGAGGAGATCAATCCAGGACTGGGCTCACTGAAAAATTCCACTTTTGTGGAAAGCCCTAAATTCCAGCAGTAGTGTCGGGTCCAAAACTGAAAAACCTCAAAATTGGATTCTTCTTCGACAGAAAAATGCGCCCTAGGGAGAAGAGTTATTCCAACCTTCTTTTGCTGAAAATCTATGGAGAGAGATCCACAAAGTAGGAAGCCCTAGTTCCCACAGCTGCATAGCGTCTTCTTCTCACGTTAGCTCTAATACCATGTTAGAATTTTATCATTAAGTTAACATTATATTAGGATCTTTAACTGAGAGAATAACAAGTACAACAATCAAACACAAGAGACAATGAACACAGTGTTTTTCCTTGGGGAAACCATAAATGGAGAAAACCCCGCAACTTCCTCAGAGATAGAATCAACACCAAAAGTAAAAACCCAAAACAGTAAGATAATCTCTCGACAGCAGTAACCTCTTTCTTCCTAGCCCCAGTGTCTTCTTCTTCATCAACTATGTGCTACAACTGAGTGTGAGTTAGTGTGTACTAAATAGAGAGGATAGCTCTCTATTTATACGAATTCCCGAATTGACTAAACCCTACTAGGGCCAACTTCTCTAAGAGAGTCTAATAACCCTAGTGCCCCGAAACTGCGGGGACTTTAACCCTTGATCAATAGGTGGGTTACCCACAATGACTTGACATGACTTGTTTACATTATAAAATCTCCTGATAGGAACATCGGGGCATGACAGGACTCAATTACATTACAGATACTTCCCGGAATAAGCATCGGGGTACAATACATGAAAATACAAGTGAATACATTCCAAAGTTACATATACATCAACATTAAGTGCCGTCACTGCCATGGCTATGGCCACTTCGCCCATAATTGCAAGAAGAAATCAAAGGTAGAGATGGGAAAAGATAACACAAACCAATGGATTCAAGTTCAGAAAGCAGGCTCGACTAAACCAGTGAAAGGCAAAGGAGGCAACGTTGAGAATGGTGCTCTCCCTATCGAGAAAAAATCTTTAAATTCTCAGTCTAAAGGAAATGTTACTTCTTCTTCAAACCCTTTCTTGGTCTTAAGTCCTCTTGAGGATCTGAACACTCCTATACTTGAAGAAGGTGAGCTGCAGCAAACAAAAGTTCACAAGGATGATGGTGAAAAAAATTGAGGTTCTCAGGAAATTGATCTAGTTCCCTTGGAATCTCCTCGAGTTGATGTTAGCTTGTAGAATTTCCATAAATCCCCTGTAGAAACTACCTCCTCTCCTTCTTATGCAAAAGCTTTAAAGAATAAAGTAGTAGATTCATCTAGTTCCTCAGAAGATGATGAACAATTAGCTAAAAAGGCAGGAAGGAAATCTATAAAGGAAATCAGAGAAGAAGAAGTTTAGAGGCTAAAGATGCAAGGCAGCTAGGCGACAATTAAAATGTCATATGGAAGAAGCAAGCGAAATCGTCCTCTAAAGGGAGGTTCAACTCCCTTTACCATGGGTAAATAATATTGATCATTTCTTGGAACTGTAGGGGGTTGGGGAATCCAATGAAGGCTGAGGGAGTAAAAAATATTTTAAAAATGGAACCAGCTGACATCCTCCCACTCCAAGAAACCAAGATAGAAGAGGCAACTCTTTTATCCATCAGCAGATTAAAATGGAGAAAGAACGCAGGTGTAGTTGTAAGTGCTAGGGGCACTTCAGGAGGTCTAGCTACCTTATGGTTTGATGATAAATTCATTCTTGATTCTTCGTATGTTACTCCGCACTGGATCTTTACTGAATTACAACATATATATAGTAAGACTGTTATTTATCTCTTGAATTTATATGTCCCTATTTATTTTCTTGAGAAAAAAGTTTGTTGGAAATCTCTGTCATAATTTATGGAGCTCCATTCTCCCATAAACATAATTGTGGCAACGGATCTTAATATCATTTTAGATCCTAATTAGAAACGTGGTGGAGTTCGGGGCAAGGACCCATTCTAGGAGGTCGTGGACTCCTTAATTCATGACAGTGATCTTCTCGACTTTAAACCCAAGAAAGGTCGCTTTACTTGGACCAACAACTGAGTGGGGGAAGCTCGAATTTCTGCTCGATTGGATAGGTTTTTAGTTCAAAGCAATTTGATGGATGGAAACGTTCTAATTTCCTCCAAAATTTTGCCAAAACTTGCGTATGATCATCACCCAATATCATTGTTGATGGAAGAAGAAGAAAATCTTGGGCCTATCTCGTTCTGGTTCAATCCTTTGTGGATTGAGAGGGAGGGATTTTGGGATATAATTTCTCAAGTATGGTCTCAGTATGTCGTGGGATCTCCCAGCTTCATTTGGCAACAAAAGCTTAAGCTCACCAAAAATGCCTTGAAAAAATGGATTAAAATTCCTCTCTATAATCCAACATGTAGTAGAGTACATACGGTGCAGGATTTAGGCGAGATTCAATTGAATATGGAGAACGTTGTTGTCTCCAAAACACAGTTGGTGATTGAGAAGGCTGCACAAGATAAATCCTCTCTTTCCCTTCACCAGGAGGAAGAACACCTACGACTCAAATCCTGTAGTTTCTGGCTGCTTGCTGGGGACAAAAATTCTCCATTTTTCCATAGATAGTGCAGATCCAAACTGTCTCGTAACCGTATTTCAGAAATTTGCAGTAGAGAAGGTGAAGCTATCAAAGGGAAATTGCACATAAAACAGGTTTTTTTTTTCATTTAACCCAGCCTTTTTTGATAGATTCCGTCCCATTTCACTTTGTAATTCCTCTTACAAGATCATGTCCAAGCTCTTAGCTAATAGATTGAAACCTCTGTTAGGATCTTTACTCTCTCCTCTCCAGGGGGGGTTTGTTAAAGGAATACATCTGTTAGATAATGTGATCCAGGATCAAGAATCTCTTCATTCCAGCTCTCAAAGGAAGGAGAAAGGCATGCTCATTAAGTTAGATATGAAAATCGCCTTTGATCGGGTCAAGCTTTCCTTTCTCTACCAAGTCCTCAGATATTTTGGCTTTAGCACAGATTTTGTTTCCTTGATCAAAGCTTGCATAGACAGGCCTTGCATTGCGCCTCTTGTAAATGGCAGGCCAACATAATTCTTTCAAGCTTCAAGAGGTCTCCGTCAAGGGTGTCCCTTGTCTCCTTTTCTTTACATTTTGATGGCGGAATCTTTAAGCAGGAAGCTTTCAGCTGAACTGGCTATAGGTTCTCTCTCGAGAATCAAGATTTCTAGTGGTGTGAATCCTATTTATCACGCCCTTTTTGCTGATGATTCTCTCTTATTGGGATGAGCGTCCCTCTCCATTGCTATGGCTTTCAATGGAATTTTACTAAACTTTTATCTAATTTCATGAGCTTTGATAAACAAGGACAAGAGTGCTATCTATGGATGGAATGTTGACCAAAGATCTTTCCTTAAAATTTCACATTCCTTGGGATTTTCTGGTTTTGCTAAGTGGGAAAAGATCACTTATTTGGGCCTTCCTTTAACCTTGGGTCCCAATCTTTCATCACTGTGGTTGGAAGTGATTTGTAAACTTAAAGCAATTTTTTTCCCCTGGGGTGGCCAATGGTTGACTAAGGCTGGTAAACTGATTTTGATTAAGGCTACCCTTTCAGCCCTTCCCATCTTCCAATTCTCTCTGCTTGTTGCCCCCAAGTTCATCTCGGTTCATATATCCAAACTTCTTCGAGATTTACTTTGGGAGGGTGGAAAAGGAAATCAGAAAAAAGATGCACTTGGTAAGTTGGGATATTCTCAAAAGGCCCACTCTAGAGGGTGGTTTGCAAATTAGAGATCTTGAACTGGAAAATTTAGCATTGGGAGGAAAGCTCATATGGCAGTTGTATTCAAACAAAAATCATCCGGTAAGCACAATCTTTTGGCAGAAATATCTGAAGGGTGGTTCTTTGAGAAACTTAAAATCTTCTAGCATCCCTACAGGTACTGCAATTTGGAATTTATGTAGAAGAGGAATTGATAAATTTCAGCATCATCTTTATAGAGTCCCTGGCAATGGGAAAAAGGATTTGACTATGGGATGATAAAATCTTAGGAAACCTGCCTTTGTCCTCTATCAATTCGCTAAACGAGATTAAGACTTGGTTAAATAACAAAGGCCTTCTACGGATGGCGAATATTTGTTCTTGGGACAGTGTTGGGAATTGGGTGGGTTGGTCTTTTCTCGAGCTCTCGGAGCAGCTTCTTCACCAACATGATTTTCTGATTTTATCTTTATCGGGATTAACACCTATTAATTGTTTCTCTAAAGATGAATGGGGATGGGGTCCCTCAGGAAATTACTCAGCAACACAAGGCTTCTCCGAATTGCAAACTCCCCTTGCCTCTAGCTTATCTCCTACGATCTGGAAATTTGTCTGGCCTTCCTATTGTCTTCCCAAGGTGAACTTATTCAATTGGTTGCTTGTGCATAAAAGGGTATTGATAGGAGAAAATCTAAGCCAACGTGGTTTCCATGGACCATTTCGGAGCTGCCTCTGCAATGATGTTGCTGAATCATCTGATCATATTTTTATTAATTGTGTGTTCTCTCAATTAGTGTGGAAGCTGGTACTCAATGGACTGTTTGATTCTCCTCCCCCTCATATTTATGTTGTTTCTTTATTCACCTCCTGGTTCGATCAGATCCCCTTATGGCAAGACTGGTTTCTTGATTCAAATGTTAAAAAATATGTTTGGAAAAATGTTTAGCATTCTATTATGAAATGCGTCCTTTGGAAATTGTGGATAGCTCGCAATGATCACCTTTTCAATAGTGTACCTTTGTCTCCCCAATGTGTGGCTTCAAAGATAAACTATCTAGTTGTTGAATGCATCAGCTCCATGGTCTCTCTTTCATCACTGCCGGTTGAAGCAATCACGTGGATGAGTAAGAGCTTGTTGGGATTTTCTAAAAAAAATTGATTTCCTTGAAACCTGTGAGCCCTCCAATTTGGAGATGGCGTTGCAGTGAGATATAATTCTCAACCTAGTGGGTGAAGTCTCCTTCTGCTTCAATTTTTTTTATGGAGCATCCAAGGGAAATCCTGGTACAGCCGAAGCAGGGGGTCTGATTATCTCACCTGACAGACAGTCTGAGTTTTGATTCAGCTAGGGGTTAGGAATAATGTCGGACAATTAGGCAGAAAGTTATAGTCTCCTCAAGGTGTGCCAGATAGCAATCCAGAGCGGGTATAAATCAATCCAAATTTTTGGAGATTCAGAATTGGTGATCAAACTGCTAAATTCAGATAGTCTCTTCAACAACTTAGTCTTGAATAAAATTCTGTAGAGAATCCAAAATTCTTTAATTGAGTTTGAACATGTCGACTCCTTTCATATTCTTCGGGAGTTAAATAAACATGCAGATTTCTTGGCTAATAAAGCTTGCATTCTGGCACAAGGTATGATCAGTCTCAATGGAGAACTTAACATATTTCAACCTATCCCTTAATCTGAGATCTATTTGGAAGTGATGTGTATGCTATTATAAGAAGCTTCTTCATTCTTTGAAGGTTTCATTGTATGCATTCTGTCATGAGTGTAATTGATTGTTTTAGCAATAGCTATTTCATACCTAAATATTTTTCATAAAAAAAAAGAAAAAAATTATCCATTTTTGTTAAAAAAAATATATAATGACTTTATATGATATGTCATTTATTTCCTTTATCATTTTCCTCTTCACAAAAAAATATCATAAACAATTTTCATTTTAAAAGATTTAAAAAATTATATAATAATTTTTATTATTATAAAACTTTAAAAAATCATATAATAAATTTTTTATTATAAAACTTTAAATTTTTTATAACATATAGTTTTTATTATTTAAATTTCTATGAATCAAATATTCAAAGCCTTTTATATTTTGTTTTTAAAACTTGTGTTTCTTTGAATTTTTTTCCTCCTCATTTCACTATTCACTATTCTCATATGTCTAATTTTTTATTAAATATTAATTATAACTTTGTTTTCCAATCTTTTTATTTATTTTATTTTTTCACTTTATCAAAATTATTATTATTATTTTTTATAATTACAATCACTTAAGTCACATATACATTTTTATAAATTCTTTATATATAAAATTATAATTCACATATAATTGCATGACATATATATTTTAATCCAAATATAAAAAGGTACATAACAACATTATGCTATGTCTTTTTATTAATTATTATTATTATTTTTAAGTTATCAAGCACATTAATACTTAAGAGTTATTATACCTAATTCTAAATAAAAGTAGTTGTTATCTATATGGAATAGGAAATATCTCTCTTATTATATATGTTTTTTTATTATTTATTATTATTACGCCGTAAGGTGTTTCAACAAGTGGGAGTCGACTCCCCAAATTTAATGTTTTTATTATTTTCAGCCGTAGGATGCTTCCGTCCGACGATTGGGGTCATCTGACTCGTTGATCTCGTTGATCTTCATCTGCTACCTGGGATCTTCATCTGCTCCCTTAAATGCACATCGCACATGCCAACACTCTTAGGCGATGATGCATGTGCTTGCTTTCTTTCTTCTGAAAAAAAGATGGGAGAACTCTGAGGGGAGTCCGGATTTTGAAGCTTTTTTCGTTCTTTCCGAACATTTTAGGTGATTTGGGTATTGCTACAATGTCCTCCTCTTAGTATTTTTGTTTTGAAATAAGCCATGAAGGATTGTTTAATTGCGTTCAAAGCCTTTAAAGTTTCACAGATTTTGCATTCAAAGCCTTTAAAGTTTCACAGATTTTCAGATGGTTGGTTTCTATTTTTTTAGGTCTTGTAACCGATATAAAAAATAACTATCCGTATGAATAGAATCATATTTAACTCCATGGTTTCATTTGTGTTTGTGAGATAACGCATGCTTCAAAAAAGCTGTGAACTGTGCGTAAGATATTTGTAAGAAATCAAACAAATCTGAAAGGAAAGGAATGAAAAAGAACTGAGCAGTAGCAAATTTTTATGGATGCTAAAGCATTAATCCATGCAGTAAATGGTGTTGATCTGCTTCTGTTTTTCTTTGCTTTTGAAGGTATGGGGAACGATTTGGAGAATCTGGTTTACAGTCTGAAATTGAAGATTAAGGGATTGAAATTGAAGAAGCCTTACAGAAAAATGGATAAGAGTGACAACATGCCAATTGAAGCTTGAAGCAGACGCGGGCGAAAATTGATCGCCAAAACCCTACAGACAGCTGATCAACCCGGCAAGAAGGACGTTGGTGTATGAAGATTTCTTATGCATATACTCGAATTTTGTGAGCAATTCATCACAAGTCTTCTCAAGTTAGCTTGGGATGTAGATGGAGAAATAGAATGGGAGTATATGTAAGATTTTTTGCAGATTTCATAACAAGATTTTGCAAGTACTAATGTAAGAAGCTAAAAGAAAACCTAGGTTTATTACTGGCCAGTCCCACATATTCACTTTGTGCCTGTGTGTTATTTCTGTAATCTCTTTAATGAATGTTTTTTGCATCAAATTGCAAGTCCCTCCTGCAAACTTCAAGCCATCAACAAATTGCCCCATTGCCTCGAGAATGTCCTATGATACAAAGCACAAAATACAGAAAGAACTTAGTGAAAGCTGCTGCCATGAAAAAATATTTGGATCTTCTATTTCTAATAAGGAAATCCAGTTCTTAAAACCGAGTGATTTGTATGTAAGCAAAGGTCTCGGGTTCAATACAATGTAATAGACTGGGAAAAACACGAAAATAAACAATGCAAACATGGAGGAGAGTAATATCCGTGAAAGAATAACTGGGGCCCTGATTTTTGTGAGTCCATAATGGCGAGGCTTCTCTGGCCTCTCTTCGTCTTCATCCTTCAAAAAAATGGTTCCTTGAATACATTGCCATCTTGAATTCTTATATGGTCCATCCTGAATTCTTGTATGGTCTGTACAAATGCTCTGGATTCTAACAGACGCCTATCCTAGGGACTTCCAAATGTTATGGATTTCTTCTATCACAGACGCCTAGCCCAGGGACTGCCAAATGTTATCCCAAATGTTATGGATTTATTCTTATGCCTAGGGACTACCAAATGTTATGGATTTCTTCAGACGCCTCAGGGACTGCCAAATGTTATGGATTTCTTCTTCCACTTCCACTGGGGGAGGAGGAGTTGGCCGTTATCTGCCCTTGACAAACCTGTTAGAAAGAGCTTATCGCCCATTAAAAAAAGTAAACCAAAATTAAACCAGTTTAAAAATGACAAAATAAAATAAAATCCATCTTTAGGTTAATCCTAAAGCTCACCAACTGTGGCTCCAATACAAGTTCAAGTGATCACCAACTGTGGCTCCAATACGAGTTCAAGTGATAGAGTTGCCAAGGAAGAGCTCGTCATTCAAATTTTATGCCCTACGCGTTTCATGCTAAAAAGAGAAGGAGCACTACAACATGGAGAAAGAAGCTATGAGAAGGATTAAATAACCATGCGATGCAAACCATGCAGGCTGTGTTCATAAGCTGAACCCCTCCAAAATATAAGGATGTTCCATAAGTTGAAACCCTCCAGAAGATATCGATGTTCCATGCTTCACCCCTCTTCTACTAATGACTTGCTGGGGCAGAGAGAAGAGCAAAAGGGTGAGCTGTGGGCTATGTATCTGTCAGTCCCTAGGGCTCCTCATGTTGGGGAGTGAGGAGGGGGCATTGAGAAACCACCACTCCAAACTATCGATGAAAAAAAGGAGTAAACTTTCTACCCGACCATTTGCACCGATCGGACAACTTGGCTTGCGTGAGCTTTCACATCATGCATTGCTAGTTGTCCGATCAGTGCAAATGGTCGGGTAGAAAGTTTATATCATGAAAAAAATGGGTGGAAAATTTGAATGAGAGAGGTAGGTTTTTTTTTTAGTGTATCCTTACCTCCCACAGGTGCGAGTGGATGGATGCCACGTGAATTGCATGCATGCTGGGAGGGATTTATGCAAGAGGACACTTAAAGTAAATGTATAACAAAAATTATTCTATTTTCGTTATTAATAACATTTAAATTTTTAATAAATTTTTGACGGTGGGAGGATCTGAAGAAGGGCATCCATGGCAATCAGCTCCAGCTCCGCAATAGTCCACGTTGGCTACATGAAGTTTGTTTTCTCAAACGCTCACCATCGGTTCGATCTGAGTTTGCTGGATTGAGACACCTGGATTCTATGTTTGATAAGGATTCCAGGATTCCATGCATTGCTTATTTGCTCAAATGCAGAGGAATGTTCAAGCCGTCGACAATGCTTGTCGCGGAGTTGTCACCTTCGCGGGCACCGGGAAGTTCTTCGTTGGAGGCAACTGGAAATGCAATGGTACAAAGGATTCCATTTCAAAGCTAGAGAGATTAATACATCTTAAAATTATCAATATATACAGACTATGGCATACTTCAGCTGTTCTTCCTTTTGCTACTTTTACACCTAAGCTATTGGGAAATCTGAGTCCAATACTGAATTCATTCCAATTTTCTTGATGTTATAGGTAACAGAATCGACTGATTTCAATGAACTAGCAGACAAAGAACCATGGCTATCCTCGAGCAAACTCGTAGTTAAGCCTGACATGTTGTTCAGAAAGCGAGGAAAGAGTGGCTTGGTAGCCTTGAATCTGGACCTAGCCCAGGTTATTGCATTTGTCAAGGAACGCCTAGGAAGGGAGGTAATGGATTGTCATTTTTTCAACTGTGATTGTTGATCATATAGACATAAACATGTATTTAGCAATAAAATATTTTGATGTTTTCCAGGTTGAGATGGGGGGGTGCAAGGGCACCTATATCAACATTCATTGTGGAGCCATTTGTACCTCATGATGATAAGTTTTATATGTCGATCATGTCAGAGCGCCTCGGTTCAACCATTAGCTTTTCAGAGTGTGGAGGCATTGAAATCGAAGAAAATTGGGACAAGGTACCCTAACAGCTACTATATTATTTATGTTTCTATGTAGCGTAATTCTTGCAAATGTACTGCTATAATTTTATTGTTCTCTTGTTGATCAGGAACTTTGTATAGGTACATGAGTTTTCTGGATACTGAGTAGCTACCATTAACTACTGATTATATCATTCTACTTTGTCTCAGTTAGCTTTGGATATTCACTATGGTAACATGTTTTGAAATCGGTATTGCTAATCACAATTGTGCAGGTTAAGTCAGTATTTGTCCCAACTGAAAAGTCCCTGACGGCTGAGTTATGTGCACCCTTGATTGCAACTCTTCCATTGGAGGTAAACTATTCTTGTAACCGGGATTTTCTTTTAAGATCATCTTTTGTTGTAAAATTAAATTTTGATAATGATGAATCTAGATGTTAAATGAAACCTCCTTGTTAGAGGAATAAGCAAAGGGTCTTATGTTTTTTATTTTTTGAAATTGTTTTATAGAAGTATAGCCAAATTACAAGTCGTGTCCTTAGGTAATCCCATTTAAATTGTTCTTTTCTTCTTTGTCAAGTTCAATATTATTTGGTATAGAGCTATATCAGGGGTTTTTAGAAATGTCTTAGTTATACACTTACTTCACAGCTTTTGTCAGCAATACATGGGTAGTCTGTACCTCAGCTTTCCAATTGCAATTATTAGGGGATCAAATTTCCAAGGGTGGATAGATAATGGTTGGCATCTGTCAATGAGGAAACTGTTATAACTTTTATTTTGAACAGAACAATATTCGGACATTATACTCATTCTGCAAGTAAAAAATTTGTATAAACTCTAAGAAAGATAAGGATACAAAAAACCAGAAAACAATCTTTACTTTCATGCAAAATCTGGACCTTACGATCCCAAGATAAGATCTGAAATAAAACCAAAATCTGAACATTATCTGGTCTTGATCTGCAAATATACTACTGAAAAGATGATCAGAGCAGTGAAAGGAGATCTGTCCATTCTCCTTTTCACTGTTTTAAAGAACTTTACTGTCCTTGATGCTGTCATGATCTTCTGGTTCTATTGCCAATTTTTTTTATTTTTTTATATTGTTTTTTAAAGCTGTGTCTTTCCTGCTTCTAACTGTTTGAGTTTTACTTGTTCTATACAGCTACAAAATATTTAGGGGGGTGTAGCTGATTACCCTTGGGCTTATTGAAAAGAGTTTGCAAAATTGTTTTATGGGCTTCGACCCTTCCAACTCTGCGATGTATCAAGTATATTCTTCAATAGTTGGCTCACTTGAGTTCTGAGCTCAGTTTTTTCAATATTATATTGGCCAAGCCAGATTTGAATTGGATCGTTTGGATCGGTTTAGTGGGTATGGGTGTTGAATTAGGCTTTGAAATGGGGCAATATGTTGGTTTAATCCTGAACATATGAATTCATGACAAAATCTACCATTAAATGTGCACATGCTTGAAACAAAAAGAAGAGGAAAGTCAAAAGTAAAAAGGAAATTAAAGCCCACCCTGCAAACCTTAGATCACTGCTATTTTTTTTTTCGATGGAAGAAATCTTGGGGAGCACTCTGAGTACTTTCATGGATGATAAATGAGGTAAGCTGTCAGCCATAATTACGGAGCCTCACTCTAATGGGATCAAGACAGTCGAACTTGCGACCTCCCCTACTGTTGGGGGAGAGATCTCACGTTTAGCTCAAGATCAATTAAGCTAACCCTTGGGGCTATTAGATCATTGTTATATACAAACATCTCCCATGTTTTCCTCACACCTCTTTCTTTCATTGATTGTGAGCATTTGGAGTTTTTGAAGCTACAATGAAGATAGTTGATTCAAAGTTTGATTTATCATAGAAAATTGGGGCGAAGCATTTGGTGGACAATGCGCTCAAGTGCAAAAATTATGCAATTAGTCAAATTTGTAGTGTTTTAGAGTGTGAGCATAATTTGTCTGTCATTGAACGCATTCACATGGAGAAGAGAAACTACTTGGAATAACAATGGTTGAATGATCTTGTCTTCATGCATCACAACCTTTCACTTATGCACAACCAATTGTTGAACAAAATCCTTTATGCATATCTCATTGTCCAGATGCAATTGATCCCTTCTTGGAGTTGATAAGTGGAAAATTTGCCATAGAATTTGATGATGATTATTTTTGGGGGATGGGTGTGAAGGATGATCCAATAGTATCACTAAGCACCAACGCTCATTTCTCTACAAGATATGAGCATAGGGTATATAAGAGTGAGGAATCTCATGCCTTCCCAACGCCTTGGTGTTTTGAAATTGTGTGCGTGTGTCTATCTTGAAGTGTCTTGATTTTATGGTCTACATGTCTAGTGTTGAACATTTGTATCCCTATGTAAGGGGACTTCATACATATTATATTTGATGTATTCATTATTACATGTTGAATATTATGTCGAGTCTCTTTTTCTTTTCAACCATTTTGCAGAAGTGTATGTACAAACTTTATATGGTATGAGATTCAAGCACAATGATGGTATCTAAGAAGCTAGAGCTAGACACTATAACATCTGAGAGTCATGTTGGGTTTTACAAGTTATTATATGCACATTAACACATGGATCCAAAACAACACTTGGAAGGGTAGATCTCTTAGAAAGATGTGCAAAGAGGAGTGTTCAAGTCGTGAACCATATATCCTGAAGTCTCCTCTATTCAATGCACACCACCCTAGGCTTAGTAACAAGGCATACCATATGATCCAAGTGCTCTAAGAATCAAACATGAGATAAAGCATTACCCTAGGGGTCAATTTAGTAAAAAATTTAACGACAAGGCAAGCATAAGCAAACTTATGTGAATAATCCAAATTGAAGTAAGTTGTGCATTAGATTTTTGAGTTGAAAATTAAGTCAGCTAAGCATAAAAAATTGATATTGTCAAATTGCAGAATGCAAATTTTTTTGTTATGTGTCGTGCATGTGATGATTGTAAAAAAATTGCTATGTGAGATATTAATCTTTTAGCTGTGAGTGTTTTTGTAAAATGAAGTCCTTTTGTTCATTAATCTGCTTTATGCTATAGAGCATGAAAAATTCATACTAGCAACTAGTTTGCTTTTACAAATAGTACGTCAAAAAGCTAATTGTATGTCGTATAAAAGTTCGTCAAAAATATGTAAGTTAAAAAAATGTAGAGTCCTTATATATATATATATATATATATAGTTTGTTAAAAAGCTGAATGAATAAAAAAATAGAAAAAGAATGATTAAACGTGTCAAGACAAGGATGTAAGTATGCCTAAAAATATTTTTATTAATAAATTGGAATTTGACAATCATTAGTATAAGCAACAATTAATAAAATGTAGAGTCCTTATATATATATAGTTTGTTATAAAGCTGAATGAATAAAAAAATAGAATGGGAATGATTAAGCGTGTCAAGACAAGGATGTAAGTATGCCTACAAAGATTTTATTAATAAATTAGAATTTGACAATCATTAGTATAACCAACAAGATAGTAGATACATCCATAAATTTATGCAATGTTAATGTTACTTGATTGTAACATAAGAACTACAAAAACTAACAATCCATTCTCATTTGGATGAGAGAAGAATACTTTTCATGATTACTTTTGAAAAGCCAATAATGTAATGGCCAATTATGTGAAGAATATAATGTCTTGTTCTATATGTCTACATCTCCTTGCTTATCTTGCAACACGGGCGTTCTTTTATTGCACCCCTAGGTACAATTGCTAGTTATTTTTAAGTTATCAAACAAATCAATACCTAATTCTAAATTAACATGGGAAAATTTAGTTTGAAGTAGTTGTTATCTATGTGGAATAGAAAATCTCTCTCTTACTACATCTATTACACACTTTATGTTCACATGTAATAGTGCATGCAAAAGGTATCTCTAGGAAATATCATTTTATATCGAGTTTGTTTCTTTCATTTACTACTCATTATAAAAAGTGATGTGGTGTTTTAGATTTATTTCTATCTTTAGTTTACTTTTTATATATAACATTCTATTATGAAAAAGATAAATATATTTTATTGTTAAAAAGATAAATTTAATGAATAAGTATAGATTTTTATATATTTTAAATGAATTGATTCCTCATAATTTCCATACATGTTAAATATAATATATAAATTAATTGGTTCTTAATAATTTCTATACATGTTAAATATAATATACTAAAAAAAAACCTTTTTATTTCTATACATGTTAAATATAATATACTAAAAAAACATTTTTATTTCTATACATATTAAATATAATATACTAAATAAAAAATACATTTTTATTTCTATAGATGTTAAATATAATATACTAAATAAAAAATACATTTTTATGAAAGAAGACAAGGTTTTCATTACATTTGCTTATACATTCAAAAACTAACCGATACAAAGACTAATAAAGAATCTACATAAATAAAAATAATCACGACCAGTGAAAAGATTTAATGCCGAATTTCTATCGTTTATACTCCAAATCTCGGTTTACAATACACTCTTCATAGGTGCAAGCACCTATATACGTTTTTGGCGATTAGACTAAATATTCAAAAGGCGACGTCAGCTAAAAAATAAAAATAAACATTTGATGTTGCGGGTGAGGATCCCGGGTTACGATTTCGAATTGGAGGACATTTCCAGTGCAGATCAACTATTACTAGCAACTTGAAGCAGCAGTGGAGTCACTTTGAAAACTCTATAAATGAAACAAACAAATGCTTATGCTTATGAATGGTCTACGTTATCCTTAATGGCGGCCTCTATTTCCTTCGCTGCACCCTCCATGTTCTACAGAAATAATTTTAAATGGAACCCTCTCCCATCATTTGTCAAACCGACGACCCAGTATCGAGTGCCTTCAGTTCATCCGTGTCCGGGTTCCATCTCCAAAATTCAGTTCACGCCCAGGAGTAGCGGCAACAATGGCAACGGCAACTTCTTCCCTAACCCCGCAGAGGAAGAGCCTCCGGAAGTATCAGAAGACGACTACGCGGGACTCACCAAGTTCGCTCGCGTGGAAACCGAGGCCGCCAGGGCACGGAAGAAGGAGGCTGAGGAGTACGAGCGAGACAAACACGTTTTCCTGTCCGCCATTGGCCTGGACGAAGACGAAACTCCCGTTAAAGACGAGGAAGAAGGCCCTGAAATCGTCAGACTCGACGGTAATCAGGACGAAGGGGACTTCTTTACCGAGGTCGACAAGGCGGTTGCTCTGCGCAGGAAAGAGCTCATCAAAGAAGGAAGTCTTAAGCCCAGAGCTGCCAAAAAACCTCCTGAAAAAGAAATCGTTGACGACCTGGAAAAGGAGGAGGTCATCGACCTCGACGAAATTAGGGCTCTTCAAGAAAAGAATAAAGTCGAATTGAAGGAAGACACAGTCGATGACGAAGAAGAAGAGTCGAAAGAAGAAGGCGAAGAAAGTGAAGGCACGAGCCCTGCTCGTGACGATGATTCCTTTGAGCTAGACCTCTCGGAAATGGAACTCGCGAGTACGCAGGCAAGAGTTTATTCTAAAACATCATTTTATTCTGTGTGCTTGGATCTCGACGAACTTTTGTCGCCCTCAAATTACCATCTAGAAGATTTAAAAATCTAAGAAGCTTTCCGAAACGTCAAAATATATAATTTTTTATGCAAACATTAAGAAGTAATCTGACAAAAACATAAAGCAAAGCAGTAACATATATTTAGAAACCGTGGTGATTTTCCCGTTGGCGAATTTCTTACAAAACAATGGGAAATAGCAAAAGGGTTTATCTGATAGACTGTGTCGGTGCTGACCTTCCAAGCCATGGTGAGAACGTGGGTGCCTAATATGGACTTCTAGAGTTGAGCTTCCCCCAGCTCAAAATGAGAACTAGGCATTATACTTGTCTTTGTATTGCACACAGCATTTGGTCATATTGCAAGCTATTCAAATCCCAAAACAGCCAATTTTGACCTTTGTTCACCAGCTCAAAATGAGAACTAGGCATTATATTTGTCTTTGTACTGCACACAGCATTTGGTCATATTTTAAGCTATTCAAATACCAAAACAGCCAATTTTAACCTTTGTTCACCAGCTCAAAATGAGAACTAGGCATTATACTTGTCTTTGTCTTTGTATTGCACACAGCATTTGGTCATATTGCAAGCTATTCAAATCCCAAAACAGCCAATTTTGACCTTTGTTCACCAGCTCAAAATGAGAACTAGGCATTATACTTGTCTTTGTCTTTGTATTGCACACAGCATTTGGTCATATTGCAAGCTATTCAAATCCCAAAACAGCCAATTTTGACCTTTGTTCACCAGCTCAAAATGAGAACTAGGCATTATACTTGTCTTTGTCTTTGTATTGCACACAGCATTTGGTCATATTGCAAGCTACTCAGGTTCCAAAACAGCCAATTTTGACCTTTGTTCACCAGCTCAAAATGAGAACTAGGCATTATACTTGTCTTTGTCTTTGTATTGCACACAGCATTTGGTCATATTGCAAGCTATTCAGATCCCAAAACAGCCAATTTTGACTTTTGTTCTGGCCTGTTTAATTGGGATTAGTAGCCGAAACCAGGCCCGGCCACACTTGTAATCTGGTGCCCTGCACTATCCTGATACAGTGTTCCATTCAAGCAATGCCATTGCTCCACTCTGTTGGTCCAAAGTGGTTTATAGGGATTATTCTGATATAATAAATTACCCAAGAGGTTAATATGGATTATCCAAATACAATGTACCATCTAAATGATGTAATGATACCACTCTGTGTACCAAGGAAGTGTTGAATAATAATTTTGAAGGAAAACATTACTTGGATTGCAGGTTCTTGAGCCAGAATTCCACGCCACCCTTGCTGAGCTGCTGGATGATGCCAAGGTGGTTCCATTGTCTGTTGATGGAGATTTGGATGTAGAGATCACAGGTATCCAACATGACTCCCGAGAAGTGAACCCTAGGGATTTATTCATCTGCTGCACAGGTATGACAACAGACGGACACCTTTATTTGACTGAAGCCATTAAGAGAGGGGCCGTGGCTGTCATTGCTAGCAAAGAGATTACAATAGATGAGTCCATAAATGTGAAGGCCATGGTAATGGTGGAGGACGGGAATGCCATTCTTGCCTCACTTGCAGCGTCGTTTTATGGCAATCCATCGCAGAAACTGGCTGTGATTGGAATAACGGGTACTAATGGAAAAACTACCACTTCTTATCTGATAAAAAGTATGTATGAAACCATGGGTCTGAAAACTGGTCTTCTTGGTACCATTGCTTATTATATTCATACCGATCATGTGCTGGAAGCTCACTCTACCACACCTGACGCTGTTTATGTGCAGAAACTGATGGCAAAGATGGTTCACAATGGTACTGAAGCTTGTGTTATGGAGGCTTCCTCACATGCTCTTGTGCTGGGCCGTTGTGATAAAGTGGATTTTGATATTGCAGTTTTTACAAATTTAACTAGGGATCATATGGACTTTCACAAGACAGAGGAAGATTATAGGGCGGCCAAGGGGAGGTTGTTTGCTAAGATGGTGGATCCTGAACGGCAACGTAAAGTAGTTAACATTGATGATCCAAATGCTCCTTATTTTATTGCACAGGGCAATCCAGATGTGCCTGTGATAACATTTGCAATGGGGAATAAGAATGCTGATGTTTATGCTTTGGAAGTTCAACTGTCTTTGTTTGAAACTCAGGTGCTGATCAGAACACCCAAAGGCAATTTGGAAATATCTTCAGGGCTTCTTGGGAGGCATAATGTATATAACATTCTTGCTGCTGTGGCCGTAGGGATTGCAGTGGGAGCACCATTAGATGATATAGTGAAGGGAATTGAGGAAGTTGATGCAATCCCTGGAAGATGTGAATTAATCGATGAGGAACAGGCATTTGCTGTTATTGTAGATTATGCACATACTCCAGATGCTTTAGCAAGGCTTCTTGATACAGTCAGAGAATGTGGAGCCCAGCGTGTAATAACTGGTACGTATGATTCTATAAATGATTTAAGCATTTGAAGCAAATTTTTTGCATCCACCTGTGAAGTCCCACTGCCTATAATTATAAAATAACCTAATGAAACAAAGGTCCAGACATGTTATAGATGATGTTTTTGACTGCACTTGTGCCCCTTCCCATGGTATTGGAGCCTATGTATCAAAGTCATTCTAAGTAGCATTAAGCCTTAGGGCTTGTAAAGGTATATCTATGTGCGTGCATGCATGTGTGTCTCCAATTTAATCAGTGTTCCACGGGGACGCATCCCCTAGGGTGGGGAACGCGCCCCCTCGCTCCCCCACGCTTCCGGGACGGGGAAACTCCTGGGGAAACGTGTCCCCACGTCCCCCTTTTGGGGGAAACTCGGGGAAATGTGTTCCCCCACGTTTTCCCAAGTGTGGAACGCGTTTCCCCCTAGGGGGGCTTCTAGGCGTCCCCCCATCCCCCCGAAATTTTCACTTTTCACAATAAAAATAAATACAAATTAAAATATTAAAAAAGTGTTTAAAAAATTAAAACATAATTAAACGAAAATTAAATTAAATCCTAGACTAACCTAAGAGTCTAAGACCTTCCTAAACACTGTCTTCTCACGATTTCATTTCATAATCATATTGCAACTAAACTTGGAGCAGTCGTCATTGTTCTAAGTTCTAACTTCTTTGTGTTCATTGTTCGGTATCTATTTGACTATTTCAGACTTTAGCATTTGTTGCATTATCTTTTACAAACTTGAAATTTGAATTTAGATATACTTTGCATAATGATAATTATGATATTTAGTTTTTAGTTTTTACATGGGTATAGTAACATAGTTCAGTATCATTTACAAATTTGAAATTTGAATTTAGATATACTTTGCATAATGATAATTATGATATTTAGTTTTTAGTTTTTACATGGGTATAGTAACATAGTTCAGTATCATTTACAAATTTGAAATTTGATATGCTAATAAGTAATAGATGTACACCCGATAATGATGAATTTAGTTTTTAGTTTTACTTTTTACATGGTAATAGTTACTGTTGGGATTTATCATTTTTATATTTTAAATTAATTTTATGACTCCAACGTCCTCCCGTTTCCCCGAAATTTCCCTAAAATTTGGGGTAGCTTCCACACTTCCCCCTTGTGCGTTTCCCTGCTCCCACGCTCTCCCTCCCCGGAAACTCTGTGGAACATTGATTAATCGATTTTAGTTTGTTTCATTGTGTAATATATAATCAATTTTACTTTGGAAATTCAGCTTTCTTAGTTTGATTATAATCAATTCCATTTTGCTGCATTGGTAACGCTATCTTCGTATACTTCTTATGAAGGTATTGTCATCTCAAGTGAAACCTCAACAATGAACAGACAATGTACTGCAGGGGCAAAATGTTTTTTTGTTTTTGAATAATATACATTGGTTATGTCCAAGATGCCACAAGTTATTTTCAGAGTGAGGGAGAGAATAATTCATTGAATGGAGGATAGTTCTCCCTACATGGGATGCACTATTTTGGGAATCAATGGGTACAACTCTCACTCAAGGATGAATTCCTTGATTTTGATACTTTTATAATGAAATCTAGCACCCACAAAAGTATAAAGTTCCAAGCATTAAGTTGATAGTTTTGTGTAACTCACGAAAGCTGCCCATGGTCACCTCAGCAGCTCTTCCTTTCATTTTAGGTTTGCTCTTCTCCAACACAAAGGGGGCTTTCCCTAAGATAAGTCTAAATCAAGGTTAAATGTTTGAGATGAAGATATTTTGGACTATTTGGTTTGTAATCTGGTTAAAGATGTTTTATCAAGGTAAGCTTCAGGTTTAAAAAGCCAATAAGCAAGTGTAGGAAAGGAAAGTATGATTGAAAGTGTCTAGACTTTATATAAATCGCTCTATATGATGTCAATGTTGGTAGGAATATTCAGATTTATAGAAGCATAGTTCTTGAGCAAGTTTAAGATATGCAAATGAGAAATCAAATGCTCAAATGCAATCTGAAAATTAAAATTTCTGAATTAAATCACTTGCCGGAAATACAAAAATTTAAAACAGAAATCAACATTAAATTTCCAGAATGCAAATGTAACTTTAAGGAGTAGTGTGAAATGATGCATTAAGATCCAGTAAACTCTGGAAATCGAAATTTATCTAGTAAACTAACTGTTGAAAACTGTAGAAAATTCAAAATAGAAACTAAAATAGTAAAATCAAAATTTATCTAGTAAACTAACTGTTGAAAACTGTAGAAAATTCAAAATAGAAACTAAAATAGTAAAATCAAAATTCTATAATGTTGAAAATTTAATTTGTCTAGTTTCAGATACAAAGTAAGGTTCTAGACAAAAATGCAATGCTGGAAGTGAAATTTCTGAAATAAATAAAGTACCGAAATTGCATAAAATTTACAAAAGAAATTTACATACAATTTCCAGCATGCATAGAATCAAATTTAGTCTAGTTTGAGATTCTAAATGAGGTTCCTATACTAATATGTTTTTTGGAATGAAATTTCTGTATTAAATATAATGCAGAAAATACAAAACATGCAAAACTTAATTGAAATGCAATTTCCAGAAAAGAAGGTGAAAAATGTTGAAAAAATGGTTTTTGAGATGGTGAGAAAATGTAGATCAGTGATTAGATTTCCTTGAGCTAATGGAGTCAATTTTTTTTTGTAAATTCAGGAACTATTCTATTGAAATAAGGTAATGATACTGTCAAAAGTACAATTCAGAGAGACCGTTCTGCAAGCAGAAAATAATAAAAAAAGAAAACCAGCCTGCCCTTGAAGGGAATTCAAACTTTTACAGTCTAAGAGATCCTCCCTGTGAGAGGGAAAACAGATCATAGAAGTATGGAACTTATAGAGTTTGCACCCCCAGAATCTCAATCAAGAAAGAGAATGCATAATTCATGAAAACCTGAGCTATGGCTCTGTGTGTGGCTCCTCCTCAATTGGTGTCCCGAAGCCGAAGCCTAGCTGCATGCCTGGTTGGCTTTGCGCTGTGGAATCAGGTGGCTTTGTGGTAACTTGACCGTCGTTGTTGCCTGGGTTCCCATCCTTGCTGCTGGAGGAATTTCCTTTAATAGGAAGAGGCTCAGTTTTCCTGTAGTCCGCAGCGATATTGAGGATGATTTTACCATGCTTGGTGTTGGTCTTTTTCCTCTCGGGAGTGGGTGGCGGTTGCTCGATATCCATGGGTGCAGCCCAAGGGTCAACGGAGGGAGCGACAACTGGAGTAACCGAAGAAGCCGAAAGTTATGCCTGTGCTCAATGGTCCTGTTAGCGGCAGTTTGAGAGCCTGTAAGTTCGTCTTTCCAGTCATCGAACAAGAGGCGGAAGGGACTAGGGATTTCCAAGTCATATCCTTCTGAATTGGCCTGGACGTTAAAGCTGATGGCTCGCTGGTTAGAAATGCCACGGCCTGCACAACCACGTCTGGGAGTGGCATGTTGTCTACGTGACATGGTGCAATCTGTAGGCGATGTGAGGAGGTGTGGCACCTGTGAGATGGCAGGAGAATTGAGAGCAGAAGGTTGAGGTTGGTGGGGGTTACTAGTCGCCTCCGGAAATGTAGGGTGACCAAAATTCACAGGGATGAACATAAGCGGGTAGGTGGAGGGTGGGATGAAGAATAGGCAACCCTTAATGAGAACCCGACAACGCGTTTCCATAGGAGCAATAAAGACTGCAATGATTTTGCAGACGTAGGTGGAGTACAGGGTGGCGACAAGAGGGTCACGTCCCATGAAGAGTTTGGAGTTTGCGCCATGCGAAGTGTAAGCCAACCTGCACAATTAAATTAAGACAGAGTGATGTCAGGGGGGTGATGTCGGGGGACTGTTGGGCAATAGGGCAGACCCGGGTTTTATACCTTTAACTTCGCACCAACAAAAGACCCACAGTGTTGGCCCTTTCGGCAACAACTTGCGAACAGGTTGCAGTCTCACCCGAAACAGCTATGGGGTGCCGCAGAACCAGATTTCTGCAAGCAAAAGAGGGATACTACTGTACCTTTAACTTTTAACAGATTATAAATATAAATCACAGAGCTTAGCATTCACTTATTTAGCTTCACAGTTAGATAAACAAACAGTGCCTTGCGCAACCCTTTACTGGGAATTCACAGCGAAGTTATTGTCTAGCAGTGATCTCTACTTATCAGATATATAGATATAAATGCATGAAAGAACACAACATAAACAACACACAGAACCACGACACAAGATATAACGTGGTTCACCCCCAATGTAGGGGTTACGTCCACAGAACTGTGTTTTATTCAATCTTTCTACAAAAACCACAGTTCTGATCTGCGTACTCAGTTGTAGATCCCTTCAGTCCTCAAAGCCGCGCGCACAGCTGAAGGCCTCTGCGCACACAGCTGCAGATTTCTTTAGCACCCAAAACCCTCTGCGCACACAGCTGCAGAGGTCGTCCACGCACACAGCTGGGACTTAACTTTTTCTTACAAAATTAGCCTTAGCTTTGCATCAATTCCTTTTACACAAAAAGCCTAACCTTACTTACTTACAAGAGTGCCTATTTAAACAGCGCACTGTTACAAAACCATGGACTTAAACTATGGGCACCCCGAACCCTAAACCCTGGATTTAAACCATGGGTTTATTACAACATAAGGTTTTTGACTCTGCCCCGACACCCCTAAGACTATTTTGAGCCGTAGCTCCGCTTACAAACTCCCAAAACCCGCGGAGCTATTTACCTTAAGGACCATTAGGGTGCGCGCCCTAACAGGCCCCTAAGACTCACCAGTGGCCCGTCTCGGGACACTCAACTGCTTTTTTGGTGGTAGAATCTTGTTGGCAAAGCCTGGTGCGCTGCTTGCTAAAGCCATACATGCGGTTGCTGGCTGGTTGTTCCTTTCCCTCGTGAATTGCTGGTTAAGGCCTTCTGGATCTATCAGCGACCCCATCCTTCGATCCGCTTGTCACACATTTGACCATCCACAACTTAGGGTCCCCATAGTTGTGTGTCAAGGTGCATAAGACAAACAGCCGCCGTGGTTCTGTCAAACCAGGAGGATGCATCTTGGGATGTTTCAGAGTTTTTCTGTGAAGACCGGTGCTGTTCTTTGTGCGGCATAGAGCGCACTTCTGCCTTTCTTCCGACCCCATAGAGCGAACTTCTGCCTTTCTTTGTGCCTTGGTCGAGCATGGCTGCCCAGGTGGATTACTCAGAAGGTTCAGCAGACCTCTCTCCCTGACCACTCGTAATAACTTTTGGACTTCACGATCATTCGACATAGTGGTAACTGAAGAAACGCAAAGACATGCACAATGCATGAGTCGCAGGCTGATGTAGCTTCTTATAGAATCCCAAAACAGAATCTGTCATCATGGTGTATTAATAACGCCAAATCTAATGAAGTGTCGGCAATCCTGTCACACGGCGCCAGATTTTCCCAAGATCTCATTATTGCAGGCAGTGAGGGCAGTTCGCGTGCCGACGCCGCCAAGTCTAGTTTGTCCCATCCGTCACATTTTAAGCTGCGACACACTTTTAATCTTCGACATAACTACTAGCTTCGGCTTTGCCTTGACAAGAACCTTCGACACAATATTAACCTTCGAACTTTGACAGCCTTCCACACTTCATAGTTTTGAGGACAGCTTCATTATAGTCTGGCACCCAATTTCAACTGTTCTTGGTACTTAGATTGTCCTTCCTGTGGTTACTTCTGATTAGGAGGTCCTGGCCTGTCCCTATACTTCTTTAAACGACTGCCATTTACCATAGAAGGTAACATTTCTCCATTCAACTTAGCTAACTGGACTGCTCCTCCATCAGTAACTTTCTGTACTATGTATGGTCCTTTCCAATGTGTCTTGAACTTACCCGGGAATTTCATGAATTTGCTGTCATATAAGAGCACAAGATCACCCTGCTGGAACTGCTTCTTGATATGTCTATCATGCCATGCTTTTTCTTGAGCTTTCTGCACTTGCTGCTGGAATCCTGCAATAAATCTGTCCTCTTCAAGTTCTAGTATCTTTGTCAGCTATTCTGTTATTATCGTTGGGTCATCCATCTCTGTGAAAGCAGATATTTTAAGGCTAGGAACAATGTATTCCATGGGCATGACTGCTTCTTGCCCATAGACCAACCTAAAAGGTGTATGGCCTGTCAATTTCTTGCAGGTAGTCCTATAAGCCCATAGTACTGCTGGAATTCTAAGATCCCAGTCATTTCTGTTAACGTTGCAAACCTTCGTCAGAGCCTGTTCAAGGATCTTATTAAAAGCTTCGACAGTCCCATTTGCTTGTGGATGATAGGCAGTATTCGTCTGATGATATACCTGGAATTATTCAGTCAATACTTCAATAGTCTTATTTAGAAAATGTGAGCCCTGATCACTCATAAGGACTCTAGGACACCCAAATCTGGACAAGATGTTATCAAAGATGAACTTTGCAGCTGTAGTAACGCTACAGTTCTTGATCGGTTGAGCTTCGGCCCATCGGGTAAGGTAATCAGTTGCTGTAATAATGTATCTTGCTCCTGACTTCTTCGCGGGGGGGTTGATAGGTCCAACAAAATCAATAGCCCATTTGTCAAAGGGTTGTAAAGTTACCTGTGGGACCAGAGGCATCTCATCCCTCCTGGATGGTTTGCCCGTCCGTTGACAGATGTCGCAGCTGTGGCAATATTCTCTTGCATCCTTGTGAATTGTGGGCCACCACAATCCGGCTGTAAGAATCTTTTGTGCTGTAGCTTTTCCTGCGTAGTGACCTCCTGCTGCCCCAGAATGTGCCTCAGCCAAAATTAACGGCTTCTCATGTTCTAGGACACATCTGCGCAGTATTTCATCTGGGCCCATCTTATATAATTGTCCTGCTATTAAGGTAAAGTCAGCTGCTCGAACCACCAGCCGCTTCTTCTGTGGTGTTGTCATCTCGGCGGGTGGAAAACCTGTAGACAAATACTGAACAATATCCTGAAAGTATTCATCAACCATCTCGATGGCAAACAACTGGGCATCAGGAAGACCTTCGTCCAGGCTGATAGGTTCTTCTCCCGACTCGAGCCTTGACAAGTGGTCAGGACCTAGATTTAGTCTTCCTGGCTTGACTATGATCTCAAAGTCATATTCCTGAAACAGAAGCAGCCATCTGCATATCCTTCCACCTAACACAGGCTTGTTAACCAAATACTTCAAAGCAGAATGGTCAGTAAACATCTTAAAATGAGAGCCTAACAGATAATGTCGAAACTTCTGCAATGCATACACCATAGCTAGACCTTCTCATTCTGTCGTAGTATAATTTTTCTCTGCTGTGGACAATTTCCTACTTGCAAAAGAAATGGGGTGATCAATATTACCTTCACTTGACTGGGCCAATACTATACCCAGAGCAATGGAGGATGCATCGACATGCACATGGAATTCCTTATTCCAGTCAGGGAATACTAGGATGGGAGCAGTTACCATCTTTTTCTTCAGAATATCCAAGCTTGCTTGACACTCAGGTGTCCATTCGAACTTAATATCTTTCTTCAACTGTTTTTCGATCGGAGCAGTAATCTGAGCATACCCTTTAATAAATTTTCTGTAATATCCAGTATGACCAAGTGTAGTGCAAAGTTGTCTAACAGATGTTGGAGGTGGCAGGTTCACAATAATAGCTATCTTCGCCGGATCCATCATCAAGCCTTGTTTACATACAATGTGACCTAGCAGAATCCCAAAAGGTGCACAAAAGATACACTTTTTCAAGTTCAAAGAAATCTGGTGCTGTTGACATTTATCCAGCATAAGTCTTAAACTAGTGATATGGTCTTTTAGTAGCCCAAAAATAGTCCAATCATCAAAGTAAACTTCTAAGAATTTATGTATATATTCCTTAAAGGCAGAGATGACTACTCTAGAAAATATAGCAGGTGCATTCTTCAATCCGAAGGGCATAACTGTATACTGAAAGGATCCCATTTATGTAGCAAAGGTTGTCTTATGTTGATCCTCTGGAGCAATTCGGATCTGATGGTAACTTGAAAATCCATCAGTAAAAGAGTACACTTCCTGACCCCTGACATTGTCTAACACTTCATCCGTGAAAGGTGTGGGGAAAGGATCATGTAGACAAGCATCATTCAGTTTCCTTAAATCAACACAGATGCGGATTTCACCCTTAGTCTTCTTCTCTTGCACGACCATAGGACTGACCCACTCAGATTCCTCAACAGGCTCAATAATTCCTGCAACAAGCGTCTTATCCAGCTCCATCCTAACTTTTTCCTTGTACTTAGGGTTTAACCTATAAGGACGCTGTTTCACAGGCTTCGCATCAGGTTTCAAGGGGATCTTTATGACTCCTATATCACCCAGGATACCTTTCATCTTTGAAAATTTTGTTGGAAATAGGTCCTGATATTCATGGAGAAGTTGGGTCACTTTGCTTACCATTTCGTCGTCCCAATAATCTCCAATGGTAGCATGCTTAGGCTGTTCTTCTGAGCCAATGTTTACGGTCCGCGTCTTCAGGGGCTGTGTCACCTCAGGAACTTCGACTGCTGGTCCATGAACTTCGCAGTGGCCTTCTGACTCCGGAATATCAATGTTGCGCGGATCGTCATCCTCGTCAATTGCGAGGTTATAGCATTCGACTGCATTAGCTTCTTGTGCCTTCCAATCCGGTTGGTATTCTGCTATCTCTTGATCATCAAACACCTTAGTATGGATCAACCTAATAGCTGCATCTAGAGCAGGGCAAACCTCATTACTAGAAAATGTCAATACAAAACTGTCAATAAGAGTATCCCAACTTACAGTACCCCAGCGAAGCTCGACCTCCGCATACCAATTCTTTGCAACAGGATCCAAGGTATGCACAAACCTATGCACCCACTCTGTACGAGGTACATGCTTCCAGGCTTCGTAACATTGCTCCAAATGCTTTTGAGGGTTAGTTTTACCATTAAATATGCTCCGGACCTTCTGTGGTCGATCTGTGAATCTCAGGGGAAGGGACTGTTGGCAAACTTCCCAACTGTGAATGTACTGTTTGTGACTATTCCACCATCTGGCTGCTGTGGCTCTGAATGCTGAATCTAAAGTCTCAATTTTCTGTGAGTCTGGTATTAGAGCTGAGAATTGCTCAATAAACTCTTCTGGGTCTGTCGAGCCATAAAAAATAGGTAAGGGTCTTGTCTGCGAGCCAAGCCATCTAAGAGACTTGGTAATTCTTGCACAATGGTGGCCATGTAGCTCATACAATCTGTTCTGCCAATTCTCTAGACCATCATCTGAATCCGTCATACAGGAGCTGTCACATTGCCAATCCATAATACCTTCGGCATTAGTATCAACATAATCTTCTTCCTTCGCTGTGATATTGTAGATATGGTCCAACACATCCTGATCTTCATCTCGGAGGGGTTCTGTATACCTTTCTCCTTGAGAGGGATCCAGTGGGACTATGACTCGCAAATCTTGCCCTTCGAAAGTCATCTGTCTCTTCTTAAGGTTAATAACTGTAGCATTTGCCATTGCCCACTCAATACCTAACAAGGCTGGATAGGGATTGTTGTCGTCAATGATTTCAATAACTTCAAAGTCTACTACAGTACAGACTCCATCAATATCTACTGGAACATTAGGAAATCGTCCTAGGGGCACAATGCTCTGCTGATTGGCTAATCTCAACTGTATAGGGGACCAATCAAGGGTAGGTTTTCCCATTTGTTCCCAGGTCTGCTTGGTTAGGACATTTACCTTTGATTCTAGATCCAAAATAACATCAGTCATATCATACTCTCCTATCTGGGCATTCAATCTCATTTCCCGACCAGTTCTTCGGACACGATTAACAGTTTTCTCCTTATCAACTCTTCTCTGAGGTTCACAGAAAGCAAGAACTTTTTGCAACTCCTTTAAAGCATTCTGATTCCTTAAGAGTTTCATACAGCTCTGTAAAAAGGAGGATAGTGTACTTACTTTATTCGTCGAAGCTTCTTGCAGTTGCGACTCCTGCTGATGTTGCTGCGCGGGTACTACTGCTGTGCTAGGATCAACAAAATCGCGCTTGGTTTCCATGACTGTCTCTTGTTCTCTTTCGATAGCAATTGCTGGGGCTTTCTCTGGAGCCTTGCGAACGCAAGCCTCGTCAGGCTGTTTCTCCTTATTCTCTATGTGCGTCGTAGCTCCACTCCGGGTAACAACATTAATGGCTGGGGCAGGTCTTTGCTCGACGGAAATCATCTGAATGTTCTGAGTAGGGGCACTATTTCTTTCTTGAATCTTAGCTATCAACTGCGGGCACTGCTCGATCACATGATCTACTGCCCGACAATACCGACATGTCGTAGTGGGGTTCCGACAGTCGCGAGCCAGATGTTTGGCCTGGTTACAGTTATAATACACCACCTGACCACGTCCTCTGCCAGCCATACTACCACGACCACGACCTCCAAAAGCACCTCTACCTGATGCATCACCCCGGTAGCCATAACCATCATTGCTCGGTCCCTCATTTTGTACCCGATAGGCATCGTAGGTGCGCTCTCTCATAAAGTCATAACGGCGACACTCGTCTTCGTTATGTCCTACGGACTTACAGAATTTACAATAGGGGTTCTTAGGTACCTATCCATACCTCTGTAGCAAATAGCAGTCTTCAGGTTGATGCTGCCCTCTTGTTCTGCAAAGCTCACAATAAAGAACTTGCGGGGTAAACGGGTTTGGCGCACCAGTATTCGGGTAATTTCTTACCACAGGACAGTGTTCCTTGGCGTGACCTTCTGTGCGATATTGTGTACACCAAACCTCTTCGCGACCGGTTTTTCCTTGTTTCATATCCTGAAGCTTCCAGAGCCATCGCAGCCAACTGCGCTTGGATTTGAGCAATACCAGAGTTGTCTGCGACAGGGGTGGTTTCAAGCTTCATCGTGATTTCCAGAGCCTCCGGCTGGTCAGCAACCTTCTGTTGCATGAGTGGAGTTCAGATATGCGGTAGCAACGCTGCAATGAACCATTCCTTGTGCTGCGCAGGTCCAATGGTAAAACTGACTTGGTCTAGCAGAACTTTGAATCTTTGATCAAAGTCCCATACTGACTCTCCACGCCTTTGCTGAATCTCTTTCAATTCAGTAATACACTGCGACTCGGATTTCGGCTTCTTGAATTCCTTTATCATTGCTGCTTTTATAACAGGTAATGCATGGTTCTGAGTGCTGCAGAACTTTATGAACCAGGTCAGAGCACGATCTCTGAAAGAAGTAACCAGCTGCGCTCTTTTTGTATCTTGATCCGTAATGGACTTAGCAGTCCACACTGCTTCACATAAAAACCAGAACTGCTCTGGATCCTCGGATCCAGTTCCTTTGAAAACAGGTAGCTTAATGTCATCATGCATGTGGGCCATAGTGGATCTAGGGGGGGATGGAGGGGGACTGGAAGTAGGCGGGGGGGAACTTACTGGGGTAGACTGACCTGCGACAGGAATACTCGGGCTAGGGTGACTTTCAGACTGTGACGGGTTCTCAGGGATAATAGGTCTTCGCTGCGGGGTTACCGGAGGGTTTCCAACAGAAGGGGTTTCTTTGGGTTCTGAATCGGCGGGACTTACAGGGGAATACTTGGTATGCTGACCCTAGGAATAGGATCCAAAATATCTCTTGTACTTTTTGCCACTTCGCAGCGAACCACTTTGCTCGTCGAAGGTATTGTCGCTTGCAAACATAGGTTAGTAATACTAAATCTAACAGTTTGATTCAATTAGCAATATATCTTTTTCAGCCAATAGCATTTTGATTCGCAAACTAAATGAATTCAAAAACTTACCCCTTGGGCCTTTGAAAAACTGCCGATCGGCTTCACTAAAGGAGGTACTCGTGTCGATGGCGAACTCCGTCACAAATGCTTCAAGGGTTCGCGTTGTCCTGAAATCAACAGCGCGGGATATCTCGTTGTTCACCCTTTTTAGTATATTAATTCTCGCGGGGGTCCAAGTAGGAAACTGACGTGCTTGGAAGTTCGTCCTTCGCTCTGCTAACCTGGATAACCACTGGTGCAACTCTATGTGGATACTACCAAAGAAAATTTCATAAATGTCACAAAAAACATACCTTTGTAAAAAGTCGTTTGCACTACGACGTGGATCTTTGTTCTCGTGCTCAGCAAATTTCAGATAAGTCTCATCAAGCCAATCACCGATTTCCTTTACAGAGGGCCTCCAGAATATAGCCCTTGAGGTACGATGTAAACCCCTCTTGAGCAGATACTGAGTTCAACCGACAACGGAACCAATTTGTTGGGCAATAGGGCAGACCCGGGTTTTATACCTTTAACTTCGCACCAACAAAAGACCCATAGTGTTGGCCCTTTCGGCAACAACCTGCGAACAGGTTGCAGTCTCACCCGAAACAGCTATGGGGTGCCGCAGAACCAGATTTTTGCAAGCAAAAGAAGGATATTACTGTACCTTTAACTTTTAACAGATTATAAATATAAATCATAGAGCTTAGCATTCACTTATTTAGCTTCGCAGTTAGATAAACAAACAGTGCCTTGCGCAACCCTTTACTGGGAATTCACAGCGAAGTTATTGTCTAGCAGTGATCTCTACTTATCAGAGATATAGATATAAATGCATGAAAGAACACAACATAAACAACACACAGAACCACGACACAAGATATAATGTGGTTCACCCCCAATGTAGGGGTTACGTCCCCAGAACTGTGTTTTATTCAATCTTTCTACAAAAACCACAGTTCTGATCTGCGCACTCAGCTGCAGATCCCTTCAGTCCTCAAAGCCGCGCACACAGCTGCAGCCCTCTGCGCACACAACTGCAGATTTCCTTATCACCCAAAACCCTCTGCGCACACAGCTGCAGAGGTCGTCCACGCACACAGCTGGGACTTAACATTTTCTTACAAAATTAGCCTTAGCTTCGCATCAATTCCTTTTACACAAAAAGCCTAACCTTACTTACTTACAAGAGTGCCTATTTAAACAGCGCACTGTTACAAAACCATGGGCTTAAACCATGGGCACCCCGAACCCTAAACCCTGGATTTAAACCATGGATTTATTACAACATAAGGTTTTTGACTCTGCCTCGACACCCCTAAGACTATTTTGAGCTGTAGCTCTGCTTACAAACTCCCAAAACCCGCGGAGCTATTTACCTTAAGGACCATTAGGGTGCGCGCCCCAACAGGGACAACTGTGTGCCCCGACGATCATGCCTTGTTGTCCAGTGAGCGATGAGTCACTCGCATCTGGGGAGCTAATGGAGTCATTTACTTTTCATGCAAGATGGTAATATTTCACGTATGTTCAATGATTAGTGGGCTGTTAAAATGCATGCTATAGAAATTCTATATAGTTGAAAATCAAAACTAGAAAGTATGCAAGGGAATAACTCCAAAAGGATGCCAATTTTAGAAATAACCCTAGGTTTATTTGTTTCAATATTCCTATATTTAGTTTTTAGTTTGAATGAAAAAGAATAAAAAAAATTCAAACAAACAACAAGAATTGAAGGGAGTTTTTTTGCACCCAAAGATTCTCTACTCGCACTTGAATGGCCTTGACGTAATCCTTTACCTCCACACCAATAGCTTCATTCTCCAACAAATTTATTTGCATATAAGCCTCACACAACATGAAATAAATGCTCTCCATAACATAGTTTTAAAAATCGGGATCATACTAGAAATCGGTCGAGGGTTAATTCAGAATTGTAATTGGAATCGGTCGAGGGTTAACTTGGAATTGGAATCGGAATCGGTAATGAATCGGTCATAAATCGATCGATTTAAATTTAATGACTTGGCTTACTAAAAAATACATAAAATATTTAAATTTTAAAGAAAACCAACATTTTAAAGATTTTAATCCATGATTCCAAAGCATTAGAGACAAAATATCCAAAGTATGCCCATGTATATACCATATAAGAGTCATTACATCAAAATGGCTCAAAGTGTACTGTGCAATACATATCTAGGAGATTGGCACTGGAACAAAATACATAATCTATGAGGCCTATGTTAAGATTCCATATGCTAAGCTAGATTATTAGCATTCAATTTCAATTTCACAACAAAAGCATATAGACAGGATCACTAAAAGAAACAATATCACAAGATCAACACAGATTTATCTTGGGAAAACCCTAAAGGGAAAAACCTAGCAAAAAACTTTCTCAATATAGATGATCAAAAAGATAAAAGATAAGACTTCAGACTTGTCCTTCTCCTCCTTGCAGATAAGACTTTCTCTTTTGCAGTACACAAGTGACTAACTGTGTGTCTGTGTGTTGAAATGAGGAGCTCGTCACTTCTATTTATATTCTTTCGTTCACTTGACATTTCACTCAACCAAGTCGGCCCCACTAAAATTGACTGGGACGAATTCTCTGGGAGGAATCAAATAACTTAATATTATATTAATGAGGGTGCTAATGACCCGACTTACAACGGAGGGTTTTTCCTCATGACTGTTAGTAATTCTCCCGATAGGAACATTGGAGTATAATGAAATACAAATGATTCTCTCGATAGGAACATCGGGGTACAATAAGTAAATACACTTCGAAGTTACAATAATTCAACACTCCCCCTTAACGAAAAGGGTATTCTACAACATCAACAACAATAGTAGGAGAGAGAGCATCTTCAACATCATCAGGGTGATACATCTATAAATCATTGGAAGCTTTTTCATCATCTTTGACATATAGTCTTCATCTTCAATTTCAACAACAACAACACTTTGATTGACAACATCATCATCAATATTTTAGTCTTCAATCAGCAGCATCATCATCAATAATACTTTGACCTTTCGATCAACATCATCATCAGCAACAATTCTTTGAGCAACATCATCATCACACTTTGATCTTTCGATCAGCACTATCATCATCATCATCATCAATACTTTGAGCAACATCATCAGCAACATCAGCAATACACTGATCTTTCGATCAGTAACATCGTCATCATCATCAGCAATAGTCTTGATCTTTCGATCAAAAACATCATCATCATCAACAACCTGCAATCCACAATACGAAGACGAAAGTCTACGGATCACTTTAGGACTTAAGTCCAGGGATGATACAATCCTACCACATTCTCGAGGACTGAGTCACCGGATACAATTACGGGATAATCACTCCCTATCACTTTAGGACTTAAGTCCAAGGATGATGCAATCCTACCACATTCTTGACGACCGAAGTCCCCGTATACAATTACGGGTTAATCACTCCCTATCACTTTAGGACTTAAGTCCAAGGATGATGCAATCCTACCACATTTTTGACGACCGAAGTCCTCGGATACAATTACGGGATAATCACTCCCTATCACTTTAGGACTTAAGTCCAAGGATGATGCAATCCTACTACATTCTCGACGACCGAAGTCCCCTGATACAATTATGGGATAATCACTCCCTATCACTTTAGGAGTTAAGTCCAATGATGATGCAATCCTACCACATTCTCAAAGACCGAGGTCACTGGATCACTTTAGGACAAATGTCCAGGGATGATACAATCCTGCTTCTTTCTCGGAGACATAAGTCTACGGATCACTTTAGGACAGGTGTCCAGGGATGATACAATCCCACTGCAAAATCACTGCTCCCCCTTTCAGGGAAGGTCTTTCGAACAACACCAAGCTTGTCTCGAAAGTATTCAAACTTTACTCGAGACAGAGGCTTCGTCAACACATCAACAGCTTGTTCATCGTTAGGCACATATTGGAGCTTTATGGCTCCCTTCTGTATCATATCTCGAATGTAGAAATACCAGATTTCTATGTGCTTTGATTTATCATGGAACACTGGGTTCTCCGTCATCTTTATACAACTTTGGTTATCACATAGAATCACTGTGGTATCCAACTCCAGGTTAAATAAACCTGACATCAGCTTCCAAATCCATATGGCTTCACATCTAGCAGAGCAAGCTGCTATGTATTCTGCTTCAGCTGTGCTAAGAGCAACACTGGACTGTTTTCTGCTAAACCATGAAATCATAGCAGACCCCAGACTATAACATCCAACTGATTTGCTTCTTCTGTCTGAGACACTTCCAACCCAATTTGCATTTGTATAGCCATACAATCTGTAATCATGGTTTCCAGCATAGTATAGACCAAAGTCTATAGTCCCTTTCAGATATCTCATCACATGTTTTGCAGCTATTAGGTGAACATGTCTAGGTTGAACTAGATATTGACTCAAGGTGTTTACAACAAAACAAATGTCTGGTCTGGTATTTGTTAGATACATCAACGACCCATTAATCTATTTGTATTGAGTCACATCCACTAATTCTGATGATTCATCAGCTAACAACTTCAGGTTGGTATCCATGGGTGTGGCCATGACTTTGCATTCCAACATTGTTACCACCTAAGTTGTACTTAGTGGTTTTTTATCAAGTGAGTCTGGTGAACCGGACAAAGATTTTTTGTTCGAATTTCAGAAGACCTTCGGAAGTGCTTGTTGTACTATATCACATGTTCATACCCCCTTGGGGGAGTTGTAAATGTTCTAGCATGATAGAGTCTGTAAAAGACTCGGTCTCATAGACTTTATTTGTCAATCCGATTAGCCCAGGGTGTTTTTTCCCTTGGTTATTATTGGTTGTTGAATAAACGACTTATAATTTCTGAGTTTTTCACTCAATACCTCCAAAGTTGGGGTGGTCGACTTGGCATTTAGGCCTATTGAAGTTATTAGAGTCAATGTGTCAATGTATAAACATGCTAGGCATTATGGTCGAGTCATATGAACATGTCTAAGTCCCCCTAGGTTTTTTCACTTTTTTTAATTTTTTAATTTTTTCAGTGTTTTTTATTAAAATTTATTTTTTCCAAAACTTAGGCTATTTTTTAATAGTTTAATTGGAAAAATTGGTTTTGTAATAAAAGTGGGCTCGGAAGTCCGTTTCAGTCATGTAGGTGCTCATTTTCAAGCTAAGAGCACCTAGTAAACCTATAGACCCACTATTTCCTAGTTTTAAGTGATTTTCCATCACTCAGGCCAAAAAGCCCCAAATAATCAATTATTGATTATTTTAATTAATAAATTGCTGAATAATGGAGCAAATCCAAAATCCTAGATCAGTGGATTCTCAGCCGATTTGATTGAAATCAGTCAGATCTGCACCAGATTGACCGGATCTGACAAATCCTTGACTGAAGGAGGTGATTTGGGTGGATCCAGAGTTGAACTTCAGCTTCCTTTATGGGGAATTTCGCTCTCCCTCTCTCCTCTAGACGTGTGGGCTCATCTGGATGAGTTTTGGTGGATGCTTCAGTCAACAGGTTGAGGTGTCAGTCAGATTAGCGCTCCGATTGACATTCAGACTTAGTAGAAGCTCAGTTCAGCTTTAGATCAGGCATTGATGGACTCTCCTTCAGCTGCAGTGGTCTATCTCCTTGGGATTTGCGCCCCCTCTGGGCTGGGGTTTCAATTTTGCGTATAAATAAAGCATGGCTGCCTCCTTTCCGAGTTAGTGAGAGTTGGATTTAGGAGCTATTGCTGTTGTAATACTGTGTAATATCTTTTGCTATTGGAATAAAGTGAAGCTTTGGAGGTCAAATCTGTGTAATGCTTTTATATGTGTGGATTTAACATTGTCTTGCAGCTTTTTACCGTTGGCTTTCTCTCAATTTCTGCATCTGAATCCTGTCTGGCTTAATGATTCAGCTGAATCAATAGGAATATAGCTGGGCAAGTAAGATTACTTGCTTTTCAATATCTCATAGTATATATGCTTAAAGATTCAGATCATACATGTTTAAATAAGTTTATTTGCATGTAATCCCACTCTTTCTTCATATATTTCTATCTAGATCTCATAAGGTTTTGTGCAGGATTGTTTGTTAGTTTTCAGGTAACAAGGGTTGGACGAACTGTGGATTTAGCTTGACTCCACTGGGCATCCGACTGTTTTGTGAAGGCATTGTCCCTCGGCATTCCACTAACTAGTCTTCTTTACAGATCCATTCCCTGGCAACAAGCGCTCTTCCTTTCCTCTTCCTCCTTCAAATTTCTTCAAAATCAGTCCGGTTACTTGTTTTGCAGCTTTAAATTTGTTTAGATCTATCAATTTGTAATGTCCTCTTCCAATTAGGCCTTGAGGCCCAAAACCGCTAACCTATGTGATTCATGTGGGTTTGAGCGGTTACTGATAGCTAGGGAATTAGCTGAGGACTAATGCCATCCATAGAAGATCTAGGGCATCATCATTTGGTCAAGAAGGGCCACCAGGGCCAAAGGCCACCTTCGTGCATGCCATCCAAGCATTATTTAATGATGCATGCACTCTTTAAGTCTCCATCCGCATGCATGCAAGTCAACGGCAAATTAGAAGATAAAGTGATCTAATTAGGTCAAAGATTAGGCTTTGCGCTGTTGAACTTTATAAATAGAGGATAAAGCGAGAAGAGACTTCACTTTTGATTATGATTATTTTGGGAGTTCTTGGATAGCAGCACAGCGTGCAGCACAACAGTTGGGGTTGGAGACGGAGTCTTCAGCTAACAGGATTTCGGCAGTGAAACATCTGCCCTAGTCTTATTCAGGGTATAAGCCATATTGGTTCACCACTTGTTCTTCATTCATTCATCAGTTATCTAGCATATGGTATAGATCGTTGTAGGGACACGTGTGCAGCCGTAAAGGGGGGAGTTTTTAGTAAAGGGGGGAGTTTTCAGCCGGAAAGCCCTAATCAGCTGTGGGGCCTTCAGATCTCAGTTTCCTTCTGAAACTCGGGCACCATTCTCATCATCAGCATCATACTCCGGTACCCGGTGATTATCAGATCCATCTGTGCTCATTCGGAACAGTTATCAGCAGTTTCGGGATTCCAGGGGCGTGAGCAGCTGTCTCTCAGAAGCAAGTCGCTATCCTGCCTAGAGGACTCAGAAATCACTCTTGTATCAGGCATTCTCTTCGGCACGGAAAGGCTATCAGCCCCGCAAATCCGCAGCTCCATCAGACACCTCCTTCCCTGAGGGCGTCACCCTTTTCTGACTGGGCGTCTTGTTGCTGGGGGTTCACCGCAAGCAGAGGAGATCAGTTCATCTCCGATCCAGCTCTCAGTGCTTGCATAATTTCTCTGGAGCAGTCCAACCGGCTTATCAGTGGTAAGTGTTCATTCTATCTCACAAACCCTAACCCTAATTTTTCCTATAAAATAGGGATTTTTGCATGGCAGTTTGCATGCCCAGTTGTATCAGCCTTTTTGCTTAGAAATAGAAAATATCGGGAATTGGGGTATTACACAATTTCAGAGTTCATCTTACATAGATCTTGCTTCCTTAAAGCGCATAAGCTAGATCTCATTCCTAAAAGAAAATTTACAAGCATTCTAGATCTAGTTTTAGGGAAATTTGTTATTTTTCAAGGTTGTGAAAGTAGATCTAAAGCTTGTTGAATGCATGGTTGTTTCCTTAGAATCTAAAAAGTTATATTCAGCAATTTAAGTGCTTCATATTGGTTGCCCCCAAAGCAGGGCTTGCTTTCCTTGGTTCTTTTTCCGCTTCTCTAAAAACTAGTTTTAACTTAGAATTTTTGGGTAAAAAGTTTGTTGAGCCAAAGTACTTTTGGGCATATTTAACTGTGATAAGCTTGCTGGTTTTTAGCAGGTGTAACAGAAAAGAGGAGGAGGCGTTGTCCGGAAAGCAGTTTTGGACCATTCGAAAACCCCCATGGGGTCTCCGTTTTCCAAAAATTTCAAATTTTTGCTATTTGTAAACCTTTGGTCCCATTCCATATAAAGACCAAGTGGATTAGTTTCAATTTGTTGATATTGTAATTGCTGCTAATAAAAAGTTTTTTTTTTTGAATAGGCTCTTTCGAGCCTATTCACCATCCCCCAAGGGAAATTTGCGTTTGTGTCATTTTTTACTTTTTGTTCATCTTTTTTCAATCTAGTGTAGTTCTAATCTGTAGGGTAGTATACTTTGACTTATAATCATTGCCATATTCCATATCTGGTGGTTTCAAAGTAATTTTAATACTTACCCCATGAGCCTTTTTTTGAGCCGAAAGGTGAAGAAAGGGTTGTGGTAGTCTAATTAGAAAATTGTGGTTTGCTTACCTGTTTATGCTTCATCTGTTATCATCATTTGTTTTAGTAATCATAATAAAATCAACCCCTCCTTGATTCCCCTATTGAGGTCCACTTGGACCGAAAGAGGTTCCTGGAGGGTTTTCTTTTTAACAAGAACACCTCTTTTAAAATTTACTAAAAATAACAAAGACTCCGGTGTGTATGCTCCATAGTTTTAAAAATCGGAATCGGACTCGGAATCAGTTGAGGGTCAACTCGGAATCGAAATTGGAATCGGTAATGAATCGGTCATAAATCGGCCAATTTAAATTTAATGAATCGGTTTGTTAAAAAATACATAAAATATTTAAATTTTAAAGAAAAACAACATTTTCAAGATTATAATCCATGATTCCAAGGCATTTAAGACAAAATAACCAAAATCTGCTCATGTATATACCATATAAGAGTCAATATATCAAAATGGCACAAAGTGTATTGGAATTTGGTGTTTGTGACTGTACTCTGTGCAATACATAAATGATAATACAGACTTTCTCAGGCTATCCACTGTCCACTCAGTCACTCATAACTCCACTGTCCACTCAGTCTGCCGCTGTAGCAAGTTAGCAGCTCCACTCTAGACTTCAAACATCAAACAAAAAGTGAGTGAGTGTATTCAACTTGTTATTATTTGTAGTTGGGTTGGGTTAGGTTAGGGATTAGACTTTAGGTTAGGTATAAAAACAAAAGTTAAAAGTCAAAACAATAAAAAAAAAAAGAAATGACAAATTGCTGAGATGGGTCGTAATCGGTCGGTCAGGATCAGAACTCGGCCGGTCAGACCGGTTTGTTACCGAACAGGACCGGTTTGGTGATCGAACCGGCCGGCTCGGTAACAAACCGGTCACCGTTCCGATTTGCCTGCCGGTTTGAACGGGTTTGGTATTGAACCGGTGAACCGGCCGGTTCCGAAACTGGTCAGACCGATTTTTAAAACACTGGTATGCTCTGTACTTGGCTGCGGTTCGTCCGATTAGTGAAGCCACATCAAAAGCACTTGAGTGACTAGAATAATTAGGATTCACTCTCCCCAAATTGACAAACCATCAGGCGAAAATCCAACGCCTTGATCAAACCATTACGGTGGCAAAATACCCAAAGGAAGCGGGAACTCTTGAAAAGTGACCTCGGGGTGCCGATCTCTGTTACACCTTCGGGTGCATTATGAACAACAACCTCAGAGACTCCATTCAGCCCACATATTCTTTGCGGGTAGCCGTGACGGTTTAGTTTTGGACATACTTCAAGTACCCCCTGGGTATATCTGGGGTCCCCTCGCCTAAGTTAAATTACTCATCTTCTTACATTAATTTAAAATCAACCAAGATACAATTGCACAACATTCATTCCAGCACTTGCAAGCACTCTTAATTGTTTTTCGACTCCATTTTCAAGGCATTGGTTAACTGTTTATTTCTTTCAATCTACATGTGATTGGGTGTCATTTTCGTGCTTACTTGTGATTATCTCATCATGTTATTTGTTGTTTACAATTGTTAATTCGAAACTCCTAAAAAACTTACTCTTTAATACCATCATCATACTAAATAATTTTGCCTTAGTAACTTAATAGGGTGTACCCTCCTTGGCTTCGTTAGGAGTTAAGCCTAAACGAAAGAGTCAAGAACAAGGTGACAGCCTTGACTTGAGACTTGCCCCCAAGGACACATCGAGTGGCTTGAAGATTTCTGCCACGTAACCCAGGTGTGTGAAAGGAGGCAAAACATATCAAATCTTTTCAAGAATTCCACTCCATACTTTCCCTGGTCGAGAAAGATTCATTCTGAGTTCTACCATACCTCCAGACCTAGGAAATAATGCATTAACCCAAGGTATTTCATCTCAAATTCTTCAGCGAGCTTCTTCTTGCATTCTACAATTTGTTTCTCATTCCTTGTCAGAAATAGATCATCCACATACAGTAATAGTATAACAGGTTCATCTTCTATAACCTTGAAGTAAAGGTTAGGATCGACTTTACTCTTGGTAAAGTCCAAGCTCGTCAGGAAACTATCTATCCTTCCATACCAAGCTCTAGGAGCTTGCTTTAGATTGTACAAGGCCTTCTTCAACTTGCATACGTGAGTCTGTCTGTCTTCAACTTCGAATCCTTGTGGCTGTTCTATGTATACTTCTTCTTCAATCACACCATTCAGGAAGGATGTCTTCACATCCATCTGGTGTAAGTCCCACTTCATCATGGATGCAAGTATATTGTGCTACTGGTGCAAATGTTTCTTCATAATCAATTCCCTCTTTCTGAGAGAAACCTCTAGCCACAAATCTTGCCTTGTACTTCTCTATACTTCCATCAACTGCATGTTTTATCTTGTAGATCCACTTGGAAGATACCACGCTCTTGCCTTCTAGTTTGGGAACTATATCCCAAACATTGTTCTTCATTATCGACTGGTATTCTTCCGTCATTGCTTCTACCCATTTTTTCTTATGTACAACTTCTTCATAGTTTGTAGGTTCTTGATCTACAAGATCACACATCAAAGCTACATAGTTGGAAAATGGTTTGGGCTTCTTGCTTATCCTTGTGGAACCTTTAGGAGCTCCATATCTTTTTGCTTCTTGTATAATTTCTCTTGCCTAAGCATGCTTTCTTTTCCGTGATATTTCCATCGTAGGAGGTTCTTGTGGTTCTGTCATATTATGATCTTTAGGTGCTTCATCTTCAGGGGGGGAATGTAGCCTCTGCATTTTTGGGAGGTGCATCTTCCTCGTACACTTCTTCATGTTGACATTTTTTGGTTCTCTTGAGAGTTGTTTCTTCATCGAATGTTACATCTCTACTGATTTCCATGTGAGGGAATTCAGGAATGTAGATTTTGAATGCCTTGGATACTTCACAGTATCCAACAAATATTCCCTTCTTTCCGGAAGGGTCCAACTTGGTTCTTTTCTCTTTCGGTATGTGAACATATACTGGACAACCGAATTTCTTGAGGTGACTTACCTCAGGCTTCTTTCCCGTGAACATCTATTATGGAGTCTTGAATCCAAGAGCATTGTGAGATATTCTATTATGTACATAGACAACAGTTCTTGCTATTTCTGCATTGGAAGATCTTAACCATATATCATTGTCTTCACTGCCTCCATAATGGTTCTGTTCTTTCTTTCTGCAACACCATTTTGTTGAGGATTGTAGGGAGTAGTTATTTCCCTCTTGATTCCAACATCTTTACAAAAAGCTTCAAATTGTTTTGAAGTATATTCTCTGCCATCGTCTGATCGGAGTGTCTTGATTCTTTTGTCTGAAAGATTCTCTATCAAGGCTTTGAATTCCTTGATTTTCTCAAACACCTCATTCTTTGCTTTCAAAAAGTATATCCATTTCTTTCTTGAATAGTCATCAATAAATGTAATATAGTATTCAAAACCACTCAAAGATGTGGAGGACATTGGACCATATACATCTGAATGAATCAATTCCAACGTACCTTTAGTTTTTGTTTCGCTCTTCGGAAATGGATTCTTGATATTTTTCCCTTTCGCACATCCTTTGCAAATGCCTTCATGGTTGATCTTCAAGTTTGGTAGTCCCGTCACTACTTTGTTCACATGAGGTAGTGCTTTGTAATTGATGTGGGCAAGCCTCCTATGCCATAGTTCACTAGGATTAGTGGTCTCATGAACACGGGCTGTTTCTAGATGTCCCTTGAGTTTATACAGGACTCCTTCTTCATCGATGACAACTGCATCTTCAATTGCCTTTCCTTTGGGCCACATGAGTACTTGGCCATCTGTGAATGTAACTCTGTATCCTTTCTTATCTAAAGCTGAGATAGAAAGTAGATTCTTCTTTAGACCTGGTACATATAAAACTTCCTTCATCTTCAGGGGATTTACTGAATCAAGCTTGTAGCTTGCTTCACCAATTCCTTTGATTGGATATTGATAGTCATCTCCTAGAGATACTTTCTCAGGAGAGTTTCTTTCTTCAAGTTTTGACAGAATTTTCTTTTGTCCCGACATGTGCTTTGAAGCACCACTATCAATAAGCCATGTGTCCTCTCCAGGTGTTACAGACCCAAAGAGTGCAGAGAATAGTACATACTCTTCTGCATATTCTTCTCTTGCCTGCTTTCTCTGTGGTCCTTCTTCTTCTTCTTCTTCTTCTACATACTCATCTTCAGTTAGATGTGCATGATGTCTTTTGTTATTGTTCATCTTCTTGTATTCTTCTCTCTTTAAAGGACAATTTTTGGCAATGTGTCCTATCTTGTCTCAATGAAAACACTGAAAGTTGGAGTAGTCCTTCTTTGGAAAACTTTCTCTTGTTCTTTGGAACCTTCTGGGAGGTTGAGACTCCTTGTGGTTTCCGTTCTTGAAGTTGGGTTGACTCCGTCTTCTCTTGGTATGGGTAGCTAGGGCTTGAGTAGTCCTTCTTTGGAAAACTTTCTCTTGTTCTTTGGAACCTTTTGGGAGGTTGAGACTCCTTGTGGTTTTCGTTCTTGAAGTTGGGTTGACTCCGTCTTCTCTTGGTATGGGTAGCTAGGGCTTGATCATCTTCCTTCAGTAGAGATTCTCTATTGGCCACTCTAGCCTCCTCTTGAATATAGTCTTCCCATATAGTATCAAACTTCATGCTTACACATCATTTGGATGTATGACTCCCAGGGTCCAGTGAGACCATTGAGAGCAGTCATAGTCCTTCTTTGGAAAACTTTCTCTTGTTCTTTGGAACCTTTTGGGAGGTTGAGACTCCTTGTGGTTTCCGTTCTTGAAGTTGGGTTGACTCCGTCTTCTCTTGGTATGGGTAGCTAGGGCTTGATCATCTTCCTTCAGTAGAGATTCTCTATTGGCCACTCTAGCCTCCTCTTGAATACAGTCTTCCCATATAGTATCAAACTTCATGCTTACACATCATTTGGATGTATGACTCCCAGGGTCTAGTGAGACCATTGAGAGCAGTCATAACCAACTCATCTTCATCAAGGGTGTCTCCAATGGCTTCTAGTTGTTCCTTGAACTGGGAGACCCTTGTGAAATAGTCTTGGATGGATTCTCCATGACTCATCTTGGTGCTCTTCAATTGAGCTCTTAGATTCATCTTTCTGTTGATGTTTCTTCCTTCATACATCCTTGCTAGGGCATCATACATTTCTTTCGGAGTCTTCTTAGATGACGCTTGAGGGATCAAGTGATCCTTGATAGAATCAACAATAATCCTTTGTGCCCTAATCAGATCCTTCTCGTGCTTCTCCTTAGCTTTAGCCTCAGCAGGTTCAACAACTTCATCCTTGATATATTTTTCAAGATCATTCTCCTTGAGAATGAGGCCTATTCTGTATTTCCATGCTCTGTAATTCTCTATGCCTTCTAGTTTGTCCTCAAGCTTGGTGCTTGGGGCCATCTCGTCAGAGGATTACAAAAAATTGAAATATTGGAAAATGAGAAACTGATCTTACCAGGAGATGCGCTTGACTGGGGCGAATTGACTGGTGTGCTTGGTTTCTAGAGATCTCAAGTCTTCACCTTTCAAATCCGACTTGCGAGATTCTGCAATGCAGTTTTCTGGTTCACTGGATTTCTATAGTTTTCTGGTCCAATGTCAAACTAGGATTTGACTTTCCTGGAGATCTATTCACTCAAAAACTTCGATCTCAGGCTCAGTAGGTGTGCTCTAGGAGGGCGCAACTTTCCATGCAATCAGATCTTCAAAAATCAAAATTTTCTCGAAACCCTAATTTCTTGTCGGGGAGAGAGAGGGCTTTTTCACCTTGTGAAAGCTGTCCTATCTAGGCTAGCTCTGATACCATGTTAAGATTCCATATGCTAAGCTAGATTATCAGCATTCAATTTCAATTTCACAACAAAAGCATATAGACAGGATCACTGAAAGAAACAGTATCACAAGATCAACACAGATTTATCCTGGGAAAACCTTATAGGGAAAAACCTAGCAAAAAGCTTCCTCAATATAGATGATCAAAAAGATAAAAGATAAGACTTCAGACTTGTCCTTCTCCTTCTTGTAGATAAGAATCTCTCTCTTGCGCTACACAAGTGACTGACTGTGTGTTGAAATGAGGAGCGCCTCACTTCTATTTATATTCTTTCGTTCAGTTGACATTTCACTCAACCAAGTCGGCCCCACTAAAATTGACTGGGCCGACTTCTCTAGGAGGATTCAAATAACTTAATATTATATTAATGAGGGTGCTAATGACCCGACTTACAACAGAGGGTTTTTCCTCATGACTCTTAGTAATTCTCCCGATAGGAACATCGGGGTATAATGAAATACAAATGATTCTCCCGATAGGAACATCGGGGTACAATAAGTAAATACACTTCGAAGTTACAATAATTCAACAACCTATAGGCTATATAGCTTGTAGAGTCCAAAAAACAACATGCTACAGCCTACATAGTCAACTTCATGGTACATACTAGTGACGACTACATAGTCAACTGCCAAACATCATCAATGATCAAACTCATTATCACTGCTAGAACTAGAAGAAGAAGAACTAGAAGGACTAGCAATGGCATCATCATGTGGCTCAGGCTTGGAGTCCTTAGGGTCAAGGAGTAGTAGTAGTACTACTGGAATGCTTATGTTGTCTAGAAGCATGAGGTCAACTAATGCCTGCCATGCCCAGAATCTCTGGATCTACACTTGCATGAACTGATGGTAATAGAGGATCTGCATCCAACGGGGCCTCCATCAAGTCCTCCAACTCAATATTCAGATCCAAATCGGCATCATGATCAAACTGTGGCCCTTGAGTCTCCACTACCCAATATGAGGTTGTATCTGTATCATCCAACACAATGGGATCCGTATTAGGTCTTCTGTTCATTAATTGATTGCACCTGAGTTAATCTACACTTGCATGAACTGATGGTAATAGAGGATCTGCATCCAACCGGGCCTCCATCAAGTCCTCCAAGTCAATATTCAGATCCAAATCGGCATCATGATCAAACTGTGGCACTTGAGTCTCCACTACCCAATCTGAGGTTGTATCTGTATTATCCAACACAATGGGATCCGTATTAGGTCTTCTGTTCATCAATTGATTGCACCTGAGTTAGAGGTTGTAATGCACGAAGACTAATCATTTAACCGTTTTTTGCTCTAAACGATTTCTCTTCTTTGTGTGAAATCGCTCAAGCACACACTAATTGCACTCACAACACCCAGAAGAGCTGTAGGTTTGACTTAGGACCTTGTAACGAACATAAAATATATAAATATTAAAAATAATATTAATAGATAATTATTAATTAATAATTAATAATTATCAAAGAGTCATGACTGTAGGTTGGAAAGTCACGAATGGATGTATATAAGTCCGACCATTGTAAATGTATCATATCTATTCTATCATCAATATATATATTATTATGGCTTATTTAATATTCCAAGTCTTTTGGTAATATTATTTGTGTAAAGTGAATAAGTATTCACTTCATTGGTATCAGAGCCTCGTTGGCTAGATTCCGGCCTTTGGCCATTTTATCGGCTTTTAGCCATTATTCCAGGTTTCCTGAATTGGGTCTTTGACCATAAAAATAGAAAGTAAAAGGAAAAAAAAAAAGGTAAGAAGTAAAAACAAAATTAAAAAAAAAGAAAGAGAAGGAAGAATAAAAATAAAAAAAGAGAAAATAATCTAAAGGAGAAGAACGTAAAAAGATAAAAAGTAAAAAGAAAAGAAAAAAAAGGAAGAAGTAAAAATAAAAATAAAAAAAGAGAAGAAGGGAGAAGATCCCATAAAAAAGGGAAAGAAGAAAACAAAGGCTCGTGGTTTTATAAAACAAACCCTTATTGGATATTAAATAATAACTCATACCTTAATTAGGTTGAGTTTAGTCTTTAATTCTCTTTATTAAATAACATAAAAGCTAGAAGTGCATAAAGAAGTGAGATTTGAACCTAGGTGGAGAAGTTAACAATTATCCCTCCCAACCACCCAATCTACTCACATTTTACAAAACTTAAGGGAAATAAAAGATCAAAAAGGTGCATAATAATTGATACTAAAAAGCAAGTGAGACTGAACTTAGGTGGGGAAGTCAAAGGAAAAACAAAATAAAAAAAATCGAAGACCATCATCATCTAGTGTGGAAGAAATCAGAGATCATAGAATTTGGTTTGCTACTACATATAGAGAAATTAGAAGCCAAGTTAAAACGCTATCAAAGAGACAACAAAGATTTACGCGACAAGAATAAAAATTTGGAAGTAATAATTGAAATACATAAGATAGACGAAAAGTACAAGGAAAAAAACATTTCCAACTAGAAAAATCATATAGAAAAATTATATGCGCAAATTGATGAATTAAAAGAAGAAAATGATTTCAATCAAAGATTAAAAAATCAAGATATAAAGAAAGAAATAAACGATTACGAAGTGGAAATAAAACGGTTGAACAAAATCGTTAGCGACAAGGATGAAGAATTAACGCAGATACGACATAAATTAGAAAATCAAGAATCGGTGATCGACTAGTATCGACAATAGATAAAATTTCTTCAACAACAAAATGACGACTCTAAAAAGACTCATAAGTCGGAGATCGCAAAAACTAATAAAACACTATCCAACAATTCCGAAGAAATTTTCAGATTAAGGAATCATAACAAAACACTAGTCACGAAAATTAAGAAATTAAAAAATAGTTGGAAGACAGAACAATATACAGAAGACATTGAAGGGAAACTTCTAGACAAGCATGAAGAAATTAATTGCATCAGAAGTCATAACAAAGATTTTAAGGAACAACTTAAGAAGTCTGAAGATGACAGAAAGGCGCAAGTAGAAGTGATTAAGAAGTTTCAAAATGATTACGTGCAGTTGAAAAACAAGTTGGACAAGATACAGAAGGAAACCTTAAAACCTCAAGGGACGAAAATACAACTTCCAACTCAGATCAATGCTCACAAGACGACACTCGTAAAAGAAAATGACATCGTGAAAAGTCCTTATCAACACCCCAACCATAAAAACCGATATCCTAAAAAGTGGGAACTATTGAAAGCTACTGGTATCGATGTGACCAAAGCTTCTAACAATAGATTAGTATGTAATGCCAACAATCCACAACAAATCAATTTGGGATGGATTGATTCATCCACATATCGTAAGTTATGCTCCACTCTTAGTAGTTCATATCGACATGTTTCGTCAGCTACGACACTTCAAAAAATGAGGCAGAAACATTATGAAGGCTTTGAGGACAAAGCCTTTCTAAAGAGAGTGGCAATGTAACCAACATAAAATATATAAATATTAAAAATAATATTAATAGATAATTAATAATTAATAATTAATAATTATCAAAGAGTCATGACTGTAGGTTGGAAAGTCACAAATGGATGTATATAAGTCCGACCATTGTAAATGTATCATATCTGTTCTATCATCAATATATATATTATTATGGCTTATTTAATATTCCAAGTCGTTTGGCAATATTATTTGTGTAAAGTGAATAAGTATTCACTCCAGACCTGAATTGCAAAAGTTTGCAATTGAACACATTGGCTACCAAATGACTACCACTAGTGTGTTGCAAATGCAAAGAGTCAAGATAATTATTTCAACAAAATAGATTGTGAATTTGGCTAAAAATTAAGGTATTTACAATTTAATGTTTAAACAAAATTTAATAAAACAATGGAAATGTTTACCTGGTAGGTTGGTTGATTCACATCTATTGCAATCTTAGCCACATTTTTGCGAAAGGTACCTGTGTCTCTAGTGAAAGAGCTGATCTGCTAGTGTATCTCTAACTGGTCCATCTCATTTGGGACCATGCACTTTAAGGCATTTGTACAATTCATCATTCACCTCCTCGTTCAGATATTCAACAAATTGGGCTCTAAAATGATACTTTGGTTTCAGGAAATACCCAACGGAATGTATAGGGATATGGAGTTGATTATTCCATCTCCTATCAATGATATCCTGGATAGGCCCATACTTACCCACTCTATCCTTATATGTTGCCCTTATTTGTTCCTTTGCTTGATCCATAACCTCATAAATGTAGCCCATGGCTAATTTTTCCCCATTCACCAACCACAACACCTTAACAGGTGACTCAGTAATTTTCACAACCTTTGCTGCTTTTTTTCCTAAACGAAGAACTTTTAATTCTCTTTTTGGTGTCTTTTCCACCTTATTTGCAGGCCCGTAGAGATGAATTCCATTCATCCCTTGAAAACATCTACTCCAAGTTCTATGCTTGGGAAAGGAGAGATTGCAACGTGAGGAAGTGAGTTGGAAATCTAGTAATTGCAGGCCTAACAAGCTCCCTTCCATGTGTGTGTCTCCTCTCCAAGATCAATACCTAAGCGTGGTTTTAGATGTACTTGGTGATGCTTTAGACATGCTTTATAGTGTCCTTGATCCAATCTTGTTTGCATATTCCCTTAAGCACGAGGTCTATGCAATGTGCTGCACATGGGGTCCATAATATGGTTTTATGTTTTTCCTCTAACATCTTACCAATAGGAACATAGTTAGAGGCATTATCTGTGATGACCTACACCAACATTAGTCGCCTCCACATGCTCAACAACCTCATCCAAAAGATGAAATAACAAATTTGCATCTTTCACCTTATCAGATGCATCATATGATCTCAAAAACATGGTTCCCGATGGGCAAAAGACAAGGAAGTTTATGATGGTATGGTTATTTCTATTGGTTTATCCATTTTAACATGATAGTCATCCTGTTTTGACCCACGAGTGTTTGAATTCCTTCAGGTATCCCTCTATGGACATGATGTCTTTTTGCAAAAGAGATCCCCTCAAGTCATGCATACTAGTGCTTTTTAAGCCCTTACCAATAGCTATAACAAGATCCCACATAGGTTGGAAATAAGAAGAGTAGGCGGCATCGAAAGGGAGTTCAACATCATACCACCATCTGACTATGTACTCATAGGCAACTTCTTTGTATTGTTTCTTCCAGTGGGCATCTAAAGTGGGTTGAACTTGTGTTGGTGGCAGCTGAAAAGCATTAGCATTGGCAGAGGTGATGGGAGGTGTGAAATAACTTTGAATGTTACCCTTCTTTTTGCCCTTCTTTTGGGTATTTTTTATAGTCTCAGAGAGCAGAACATACTGGAAAGGATCCATAAGAGTAGTAGAAGGGATAGATGAAGATACTTCTTTTGAAAAATTAGGAGCATAGGTCCCACCCATCATTTTAGCAAGCCTCCTCTTCTTTCCAGGAAGTCACAGGGGTAACCATTTCAACCAATCTTTAGATTGTGGTCTAGCCTCACAGTCAGAGAGGGCCCTCTCTTTGTCACAGAAATAAAATCACATATGCATTTAGCATTAAACAAACAGTCAGAAGGCTAGATTCTGATTTAGTTCAGGGTGTTGAAGGCTTAATGAAACGAATTCCTTATATGCAACTAGAGGGCATTAGCAGAAAATCACAGAAATGGACATGAAGTAAACCAGAAACACAGATTGAATGTAAAACACCGTGATGAATCTCAGAAACGCAGAAGAATGCCTCTAATTAACACTTCAAAGAAAGTTTACAGAGATGCAAAAACCAAGGGCAGAATGCTTTTTGAATGAAAGTTCCAACTCTTTTCTCATCAATTGAGGTCCTATTTATAATGCTATGGCTCTCGAGACCAACCTCGAAACATAGCCCAATTCTGTTACAAAATTTGGGGATCGAATCTCGAATCATCATTCAAATCCTAATAACTTCTTGAGGTGGCAGATTTGCCACGATTTATACCTAAAATAGGTAATATGATGCAATAGACAGTCTGGGTCCAAACTGGCAATGCGCAACGTCTAAGAGGCACGCTCGCTTGCTCTGATAGTGACGCTCGAAGGCATCTCCTAACGGTTTTAGTCCCTTAGGCATGATCAACACCATCGAACCTTGCCCATGCTTCAGCTTTGCTTCGCACCTGTATTGCTCCTTCCTTCCTTGCACTTTGCCCCCAGCGAAATCAATCGCGGCCGTATATTTCCTTCACAAGGGATCCTAGCTGTCCTTGGACATGGTCCTTTACGCAATTTCGCAATTGCTTACCTTTTTAACCTCCTTGTATCTATCCATCGCAAAATCCACCAAAACTGTCCATCAGATCTCTGCCAGATCCACTCTGTCCAAAAGGTGATATCTTACCGGATTTTGGAGCAGATCCTCTCGCTAAACCTTGTGTGCTTTCGGACTACGAAATTAGCTTGAGCTGCTGATCTAATCCCCGTCGGATCTCCACTGTTCAACTGTGCGGGTCCTACGAACCTTTCGCAACGCCCCACCTTGTTACTCTCCGTACAAATTCAGGCCGCGAAAATGCATCTTGTCCGTGAATCTGGCCTGCCCAAGATCGTGGCCGTACAACTGTGAGGGCCCTATGAGATTTCGCGGTCCCAACTTGGCTTATCCTTCATGCGAGTTTCCGCCGCAAAATTCTTCACAACAGTAGATCTATGCCACCCTTAGATCGCAACCATCGAAACTTGGAGGGTGTAACCCATTTCGCAACCCTTCACGACTTATCTCTTTGGGCAACTTTATTCTGCGAAATCCCTAGCCACCGTTGAGTAACCTGCGCCGTCCATTTCGACTGCTGCATAACCTGTTAGAGTCTCATGATATCCTTCATGATCCTATGATAGGGGATTTTCAGACCTTGTTCCTCCTATCTTATTTGCCTATTTCCTTGTCAGCCGTTCAGCTCAAAATGGCGCCAATCTCGCCAGCAAAGCTCTTTAAAATTTAGCATTGGTACAAACCAGGTGCTAACACAACCTTTGCAATTTCAATCACCATAACCTGTTAAGTATCAACAACTTCAATATGTGCCACAAACACTCCTAAAAAGGAAAAAATTCAGAGGCAACAGCACCATGACATTTTCTTCAATTGGAAGCACAGAACTTGCATCAAGAACAACCATGACAACATATACTTCAACAACAGGCTCCAAATGTGCTGCTGCAATAACCACAATTGCATAGCTTGCATCCTGTCCTGAATGTCCAGCAATAACAATCACAGATTCCTTTTCATCTTCAGATCTCTCTCTCTCTCTCTCTTTACTAGCACCGAGATGTTTCCAGTCTCGGACATTCTCATGTTTTATCACTGCAGCTATGACACTGTTGTATATACATATTTTGGTTCAGGCTAGACCTATTGATTTACTTTTCTTCTCTTTATTTTTGCTTTCAGCATTTTCTAGGAGCTGCCGTCGCACTCCCACATTGTATACACACTGGATGTATCTTTTAGTCCCATTGACCTACTTTGTGGTCGTTCATTGGCCTTTAATAAATTATCTTATCTCGTATATTCTCTGTTATGGGACGAAGTGAAGAAAAACCCTTCGTTTTGTTCTATTCTTGCTTCATATTATGCGAAACTGCATTAAGGCTATGATGCTCTAGTGTCATGTGGAGGCCATAAACAGGTGTCAGAACACCTTTCCAGATTTGAAGATATTTCAGTGAAAATTGTTGGAATAGTTTGAGTAACATGCAGTATTATAATGAACATTCTGCTAGGGAGAGATGAGATGCAAGTTTTAGTGAAGGTAATTCACTTCCACTAAGTTTTATTTTTAACAAATATTAGCAGCTTGGCCAGCCAATTGCAAGGCGTTTTCCATTGGTTCAGATGCTCTGGAGACTGGTACCAATTATAGCCCGTCATTTGAATTGAAATCTCAACAGGCGAAGTAATCAATGCAAGGTGCTTCTTGGTTCTAGTGATGGGACTATGATGCCTTATTGGTTTCCTGCCATGACAATGAAAATATGGACAGATCATCATATTATTATTTGTATAATTGTTGTCCTTGTTGTTTGTGCCAACCATAAGCACAATCCAATGAAGGGGACACTCACAATGTTTAGAAACAATCACACAGTTAGTGATAGTAATTACGTGGGAGCGTCTTTCTTTCTTTTTCTTAGCAAAGAGTTACTAATACACGGTGACATTAATATCTACTGTTATGCATGTTCACATCAATGGTTGCTGTTATGCCTGCTTACCTTAACGTCCCTCTCACTCATGGAATCCTTTGTAACTCTACTGATGAGATCCTTTAGTGTTTAGTAACTACTACTTATAAGTCTCAATTGTTGAGGATTGTGACTCCTCTTTTCTTGGATTCCTTTAGCATGTTAATTGGCTTTAGGAAAAGGCTCTTAGGCATTAGTGCAGGAGCCTTTGTGAAGTGTGCTATTGCAGGTAGTCTGGAAGAGGCTGTTTGGGCCAAGAGTTACATCTATACTGCCTTGGATTTGGCCTGAGTTGGTGTCCATACCTTCTCATGTAAGTTTCAGACTTTTTGTGCTTAGGATTTTGGGCATTTAGGGGTTGAAACTTGTAGCTACTGGTTTTCTCTTCTGCTGTTAGTGCTATCGAAATTGCCATCAATAATGTTGCTGGAAAATTGGTGGAATTTCTGTTGTTAGTGCTGAATCAACTGTTTTTGCTGGTCTTTTTGATTATTACTGGTGTTCTTGTCACTATTGTACACCACTGTCAGCACCTCTCCGTGTTCAGATTTTTTCCAACAAAAAAGCAAAAAAAGTCAAATTCCAAGTTTGTCTCATAACGGTGGTGTTAGAGTCTCAATTGATAGCAGATTTATATCAGATATTTTCAGTTACAGTTTAAATTGTATATTATGTTCATATCATTTTAGATTAGATTATATATTATGTTCATATCATTTTCTTACCCGTATGAATAAAATCAAGGGTTGTGCTAATAAAGTGCTTTAACTGTGTTTGATTCACAAGATGTGTTAGCCATTATCAATAATGGTGAACGTGGTCCCTGAAGTGTACCATTTGCCATAGTTGCCCCTATGGGACTTCTTTTATTGTAAAGCTTTCTTGATCAAATTCAATTGGATGGATTGGCTGTCAATATCATAGAATACAATGGGTGTAGTGTAGATGTGTTTTGTGACAATTTTTTTTATAGCAGAATGTAAAAATGTGCTAAAAAAGAGAGGGGAAAAAGAAGACCCTTTAAAACCAGAAATAAGACATAAAATCGGACAAATAGATAAAAAATGTCAGTTTTGTTTTTACCATGTTCCACATAAAGTTCTCGAGTTTATATCTGAATTATGAGAAATGAGTATAAATTATGTCAAATATTTTACTGTCTCAGAATCATAGTGACAGGAATCACGACCTAAATCACGGTTTTTCGATTTAAATTGGAATCAACACTCAAACAATCCAATTCGGATCTTTCCAAGTTTGACTCAGGTTGACCTAGTTTGACTTGGTCAATGCAAGCCAAACTGGCGATTTTTTCCCTGACTTGCAATTTAAAGCTCTTATTTTTTAAATTGTTTGCCCATGAAACTTTTAAGCCCAATTTTGACTGTTTTTTGACATTATTTTGCTTGCTGGAGGTGTTTCTGCAAGTGTTTTAAAAACCGGTTAGGACCGAGTTGACTAGTAGAGGTTTAAAACCAGTTCGGTTCAGTAGTAAATGGTAATATTAAGTTCTTAAAGTAAAAGAATAGAAGCTTTCTATCCTTTTACTTGAATTGTTAACATTACCATTAATTGTTTCAGTATGTTTGAGAGTGGTTCCAACCTCATCGGACTTCATATGCAAAAAGTAGAATTTAGATCCCATTCAGAATTCAACAGACTAACATTTTTCAGGATTGAAACGTTTCTACTGGATTCTATCATGTATGAGGGTAAGGGATTGGCATTTAATCAATCACATCAACTTCTCTATGTACCTTGATGTTGGTGGTGTTAATTGTTGAACACTTCTATCATGACCTTGATACAAATGTACCCTTCAGTCAAGCAAAATCACTTATTAGGCATGGGAAACTTTTTCTAATTCTACCTTATTTTAACGCTTGGATTAGGAAGTTTCATCAAAATTATAGGGTGTTGACTAATGTCCTTGGAGAATCAACTTCGAGATTTGAGGTAGAGGCAAGGGGGGGCACAGGGTGCAAAGTGTGCCTAGAGGAGGGGGCCACAGGGTGCTATTGATGAATAAGATCCCAATATAGGCAATGATTTTGATGATTGATCATGTTGATCTTGTAGTCTTGTAGGCATAGCGTGTTGTTTTTTGGACTCTACAAGCCCTTTAGAGCCTCATTAGTTATGTATTTTGATTCAGATATGTATTGCACTTGGTGCCACTTTGATATATTCACCATTACATGGTATACACATGAGTAGACTTTACATATTTTGTCTCAAATGGTTTGAAATATTTAAAATAATTCTTTCCCACTAAAATTTGAATATTCTATTTAATTTAAAAAAACCAAGTCATTAAATTTAAACTAGTCCGGGTCATGGCTGAGTCTAAGTTTGAGTCTGAGTTGATCCTTGGCCTATCCCGAGGCCGAGTCCGAGTTTTAAAACATTGGTTTCTTCCTGCTAGACATCCATTTGGACCTATGTTGCGTGGAAGCTCTCCCCACCCCCTCGCTCCCGCACCCGAAGCTCGCTCCCAAAACGTCATAGTTTTGGGAGCACGCTCCCAAGGCGCTCCCTTCCTTTCCTATACTAAACGCTCCTATATTAGGTTGATCATTTAATGACAATGTTATGGTACCTCCCTTCTTTGCCAAGCTCCCACAAAAGTTTTTATGGTTGATCATTTGATGACAATGTTATATGTTATAACTACTAGATGATTGATGTTTAATCCATGTATTCTATAACTAATTCAACATCCTACATGTGTTTTAGATATAAATCCATCAAAATATATTAAAATATATACTATACAAAAAACGCTCCCAAAACGCTCCCAAAACGAGAGCTTTTGAAAATTTCGCTTTCCGCTTTCCGCTCCCAACAACATAGATCTGGACTCATCTTATGGATGAGAATCGATATATTTTGGACATCTATTGATATTTTGCAATATATGGACATGGCTACTTTGAATATCAATGAAAAATGCATTTTTTATTTCCAAATATGTGTATATATTTAATTTTTTGTATTTGCTGTTTTTTCCCCTTTTTTCCCGATTCGATTCAGAACTTGCCTTGCCTATTCATTGCCGATTCCGATTCAGGTCACTATGCTCAGAATGCAACAAATAAGTCTCTTATCTTTGTGGGTTCATAAACTTTGTGGTCATCAACGCATTGGCAAAGCTCCCTTCTATTCTGTCTCCGCACATATATTTATTTCTTGGCCCATAGAGTATATGTTGGGGCGACTGTTTGTATCGGATGTACTCTCTTTTCTGTGTGGTTGAATTAAGAACATCTGGCAGTAGCTGGGAAAACTTGAGTAGCTAGAAAAAAGTTTGTATGTTAAGTATTTTATTTTTTCTGCATGCCAGTATCTTAATCTTTCATTTTATTGCTTGGGGGAGGGACAAATGGATAATTTTCACTTGGGAGTAAGTGAGAAATGTTTTTAATGACAGTTGATCTAAGAATGTTCTTATTGGTATTGATTGGATCATTTTTTTTGTGTAAAGTTGTTGGCTGTGGAGGCGATAGAGACAGAGGAAAGAGGCCAATGATGGCCAAAATTGCAACAGATAAAAGTGATATCTGCATTTTAACATCTGATAATCCAAGAACGGAAGATCCATGTATGTAATAGAAATTAAACCTTTTGGTTGAATTTAATTTTTTATTTATTATCCAGCTACCATCTTTATTGTTGCAGAAATAGGTTGTTCGTATTTGTGCTTTCAACATGATTCCGTAGAAGATGGAGGGGATCTGTCAAATTGGTATTATTATTTGAGTGATTAGATTTCTAGGAAGGTCTGAGTTCTGATTTTCTACCAAATGGCAGTGGACATCTTGGATGATATGCTGGCCGGTGTAGGCTGGACAATGCAGGACTATTTAAGGTGGGGCGATGATGATTACTATCCCCCACTTCGAAATGGGCACAGGCTTTTTGTATATGACATCAGATCTATAGCAATTAGAGCTGGTGTTGCCATGGGTGAGGAAGGTGACGCTGTTGTAAGTGTTTCTTTAACCTGAGCTGCTTTTCTGTTTCTGTATTTTTAATTTTCCTCCCAATTGAAATTCGTAAGTGCTTATATGTTCATATCCCTTCGTTCTCCTTCTGGAGCAGAGTTAACAGTTCCACCCATTCTACATTTCCTTCTGCTGCAGCATAGTCCCTGAACATGCAGTGAGCATGGCTAAACATTTAGTTTTTAGGTGTCAGTCAATTTCACAGGAAAAAGCTGTTTTTGGTTATTTCCAAGACATGATTTTTTTTCTCTTAAGTTCTTTATCTGTTAAACAAGTGTAATACTATTTCAGAAGGTAGAAATGGATTCGAGCTCCAAAGTATTCAGATTTTTTGATAGAAATTTAACTGAGATATAATCTGGCAAGGCCAAACAATCCTTTCCTAAACTGTAAACAAAAAGGATTCTTCTGCCAAGACCTGCCAAAAAAATACTTTCAACAGGAGTGGGCAATTTTCTAAGAACCAGCACACTGGATGTATTTAACGGTTCAAGCAGGCTAGGTAATCTAGTTTGGCCATCTGTTTCACTCCTTTTTTTGCTAAAATTTAAGGTATCATTTGACAGTTTTTCATGATAGTATTGAATAAATAGTCATACATAATAATATCTCTAGGGATACTCTCATAACAAGGCAATCCAGGATGTGCTTTAAAGTAACTTATGTCCCTTCATAAATTACTAATGTTTGGTATCTTATATGACGGGGCATATTTAATGTTGTGATGAGCGGTACCAATATATTGTGGTAAGTGTCCTATTAAACATATAAACAGAGAATGTCACACGCCACCACTGTCACCAGGTCAGACAAGGTCTGTGGAGCCAATTACTTTTAAAAATTTCTGAAACTAGGGAAAACAACCAAATTCCTGGAACTGGACAACCGACAAACAACCAAATTCCTGAATTCTTCAGATTTGTCTTTAATTTAATTGACATTATAAAAATCTGCTAAGTATTTTTTTCTTTCTTTTTCTTTTCCAAGGAAAAAATCTTTGTATTTGATATTTCAAGAAGGAAATCAAAATACACATTTGTTTGCTTTTCGTCTCAGTTAAAAAAACTAGCAAACTGCCTTCACCATACATCTGAGACATATACATATTTCATCCTTAAATAGGGGAGCGCTGCTGGAATCATACCAGCCCAAAATACAGGCACTGTGCTGACATTGATTGCATAGAAACACTAGACTGACTTAGACAGATTTGACTGTGCTATATCAACTGAAAACAAACTTTAGCATTGCAAAACAAACCTTCATCCTCAGAAAAGAGACAATTGTACTGCCTCCGAAGGCCTGAAACTTCTTGTTCGATTAGAAACCTTTCCTGTAGAGCAAGAGCATCATTCAAAAGTTAATCTGCTTTATGATTATATTCCTGTAAATATGAGCAAAAGAAACATCTTCAAAAAGAGCTTTTTTTCTCCAGAACATTTTCCATTATTGGCCCCAGATCTAAGTTTGTGATGTTATTTTTCTTGTTTTCCCAATCAGTCAACAACTGTGAGTGCCCAAAGATCTGCAGCTTACGAACCTCCTTGCCAATCGCTGTCTTCAACATAACCCTCTGTTGAATTTTCAGCATTAACATAAACTTTAAAAATTTGCAGATAAACCTAAATAGATCAGCAGTGCAGTAAAAACACATTCATCACATCAGCACACATGGACACAATATTTTTCTCCGGGGAAACCTTCAAAGGACAAAAACCCCAAAAGCATTAATAGCTCATTTCGTAAATGAGATGGCTTAAGAAATTTTTCAAAAAGTTCCTCAAATCTAGATCTGGATTTTGACCACAGTAACTGTAAAATTCATTAGTAAAAATTACACTGATAATTTTACCCACAATTTCCAGAATTACAGAAAATTACCAATTTAGGGTTTTGTCAAAAAAACTGAGATTTTCTCTCTCCTAACCGAAAATATCAGACTGCTGAAAATTGCCTGAAAATGTTATACTGCTGAAAACTGCCTGAAAATATCAGCCTGCTGAAAACTGCCCGAAAGTATCAGACTGTTTGAAAACAGCCCAAAAATATCAGACTGCTGAAAATTGCCTGAACATATCAGACTGTTGAAAACTGCTTGAAAATATCAGACTGTCTGAAAACTGCCCAAAAATATCAGACTGCTGAAAACTGCCTGAAAATATCAGACTGTCTGAAAACTGCCTGAAAATATCAGACTGCTGAAATCTGCCCAAAAAATGGAATGTTGAAGATAGCTGTGCAAAAATGCTGAAGATGGACTTTGCTGATAAAACCCTAACTGAGGGTTTGAACATAAGATAGTCTCCTTCTCCTGTGAGAGCAAAAGTGTGTGTAACAAATGAGAAGGCTTGATCTTTTTTTATAGCCTTTGTTCACCTCTAAGTGGACAAGATTAGGAAAAATATTATTTTTATTCTTTCCCTAATTTCACTTTCACTTTTACCAAGAAGGTACTTTTATTTTTTCCTTTGACTTTTTTTTATTCTTTCCCTAATTTCACTTTCACTTTTACCAAGAAGGTACTTTTATTTTTTCCTTTGACTTTTATAAGAAGTCCTCCTTTAATTAAGAAAAATAAAAATAATAATATTTTTATTCTTTTCCTAATTTCACTTTCACTTTTACCAAAAAGTTACTTTTATTTTTTTCCTTTGACTTTTATAAGAAGTCCTTTAATTTTGTTTTCCACCTGTGGTCCTTTTAGGTGGACAAGATCAGGAAAGATAAAAATAATAATATTTTTATTCTTTTCCTAATTTCACTTTCACTATTACCAAAAATGTACTTTTATTTATTTTTCTTTGACTTTTGACTTTGGCCTTTTACCCATAGTTTTAAAAATCGGAATTGGACTCGGAATCGGTCGGGGGTCAACTCGGAATCGGAATCGGAATCGGTAATGAATCGGTCATAAATCGGCCGATTTGAATTTAATAAATCGGTTTGCTAAAAAATACATTAAATATTTAAATTTTAAAGAAAAACAACATTTTCAAGATTATAATCCATGATTCCAAGGCATTGAAGACTTTCCAAGTGTCAATCACTAAGAGGAACAATCATCTAATTGACTTGCCATAGAAGAAAGAATATACTTCCTAGGGTAGCAAATTGTGTGCACCGAGATTCAGGGCAACCAGTTCAACTTACCACTGTCACAAACTAGACATTTTCATGATCATATAGCAGGTTAAAATCTTTCAGGTATCAAGTTTAAAGTTGGATAGTACATAAGCCTTGATATTTTAATTCTTTAATTGATATTTCAATTGATAGGCCTTGATATTTTAATTGATGGTACACAGGCCTTGGTGAAGGGCATTAAGAAGTTTGACTGATAGTGGTATCTTAATTTCTAGGATTTGTTGAGTAAAATGAATAGCACAGAAAATAAAACAAACTTCTCAATTCTGCATTAAATGAAAATGATCTTCTAAACGTGTAGCAGCAATATAACTAAGATTGAAATAGATTTAAATGATGCTCTTTTTGGTTACTACAAAACCAGAGTATTGAGACCCACAGCGATCACTTAACTCCTCAATAGAGCACTTGAACCATTTACTTGCAGATCTGGGTTATTTAAACAGTTTTCACATGGCACTAGGGAAGGAATTGTCTCAAATATAGCAGTAGTATGGACTTGAAATGTCTTCCTTGTGACAATTTATTAAAAGATCTGTTCTTATCTACCATTTAAGGGAACCAAATGATGATGAAAAAATGAAGATTTACCAACCTAATAAGTCAAACTCCAAATCTAGCTTTCACACAAGCAAATGGGATGAGCGATTGAACTTTTCCAGATCTGCTTTATGTGAGGACAGCTGTATATAAGGAAATGGTATATAAAGCATACACAGTGGTATGGATGTGTTGATGTGAAGTTCTATGTAGTATGGCCACCCCTTTGGATGACTGCAAAACAACATAAATTCTCCAAGGTTTGAGACCAATGCATTGCACTTCAGAAAGCACCACAGTTGCAATGAATTGACACTGCAGTCTGCCGAGTTGACAGTGTACTAACCGGACCGGTCAGAGGCTAACTCGGCCGGTTGGACCGGTTAGTTACCAAACCGGACCGGTTTGGTTACCAACCGGCCGGTTTGGTAACTAACCGGTCCCCGATCCGGTTTACCAACCGGTTTGACCCGGTTTGGTACCGAACCGGTGAACCGGCCAGTTCCGGTTCCGGTTGGACCGATTTTTAAAACTATGCTTTTACCAAGTGCCCCTGTGGTCATTACTTGTGGTGCTTTTTATTTCAAAAGTACATCATCATAAACCAATAGAGTTATTAATGCTTTTATCTCACACACTGTGTGACACCTAGATCTGGTACTAGGGTAACTTAACCAAGGGTAGCTAATCCTTGGAGAAGCACACCAAGCCCATAGATCAAGGGTCAAAGTGCCACACACATGCCTGGACCTAGTCTAGGGCTTATAGTGTCTTCATTCTCCCAGAGAATGGCTACTCAGAACTAAGCTGAGTCTACTAGTCCCAGACTGGTCTACATCGTGGTCTTGGACCAGATGTCTACTCAACACAAGGTTGAGTCTACCCAGGGCAGATTTGGGTTTATATCATGGTCCTAGACCAGATATCTACCATTCAACAGAATGGTCACTCAACACTGGGTTGAGTCTTCACCGTGGTCCCGGACTAGGTGGTCCCATTCTCCGAAGAGAAGGGCTCTCGATGCTGCTCAGAAAATCAACACTCCCTCTCAGCGAGAGAGGCATTCTCTGCCATATCAAGCTTGTCACGAAAGTACACGAACTTTGATGCTGTTAGAGGCTTGGTCAAGATATCTGCAATTTGTTCATCTGTATGAATGTACTGCAACTTCAGAGCACCTCTCTGCATTAGGTCTCTGATGAAATGATACCTCATTTCAATGTGTTTCGATCTGTCATGAAACACTGGATTATCTGAAAGCTTTATGCAACTCTGATTATCGCAATGGATGATCGTTGAGTCAAGGTTTCCCTCGAACAGATCAGATAACAACTTTCTGAGCCAAACTGCTTCCTTGCAGGCATCGCTTGCAGCAATATACTCTGCCTCAGCTGTACTTTGAGCTATGGAACCCTGCTTCCTGCTGGACCAAGAGATCATTGTTGATCCCATACTGAAGCAATAACCAGAGGTACTTTTTCGGTCGACTGCACTGCCAGCCCAATCTGAATCTGAATATCCAGATAACAATACTCCACTGCTGGAAGTATACTTGAGCCCATAAGTGATAGTCCCTCTCACATATCTGAGTACATGTTTGGCGGCTACCAAGTGTATGTGCTTCGGATCTGCAATGAAATGACTCAGTGCATTCACTGTGTAGCAGATGTCTGGTCTTGTATGCACGAGATACATCAGGGAACCAATGAGCTGTCTATATAGAGTAGAGTCCACATTCTGTGAACTAGAGGCTGAGTCCCGCAGCTTTGTCAAGTTGGTAGTCATTGGTACGGTCATGGACTTGCAGTCCTGCATCCCAAATCTCTGCAAGATATCCATTGCATACTTTCCTTGTGTCAGGAAGATCTCACTTGGCTTTTGCCAGACTTCTAAGCCAAG
>LPNX010563829.1:453558-505583 GCA_001517045.1 Pseudotsuga menziesii
TAAGATTACTACGGGCCCTCTTCACATTGGATGTACTACTACTGCCAAAGCCACCAACAAGTTCTTCTTCCCTATTATGTTTTTTTTGGATGGGATTTGTATAAGGATCATTAGGAAAAGTGCATGATTTTTCAAAACTAGGAATTCTATCTTGAGGATCACCTAATGCACCTTTTCCTATTTCTTTTTGCATCTTTTTATTCTTGGCTTTATCTGCTTGGTAGGCTTCAAGATGAGCTACCATCTCAGCTTTTAGATCATCAGGGACTTTTGGGCATGCTCTTACATTCCCTTTTGCATGTGCTAGGTGTTGTTTAATTCTATGAATCCCTCCCCCACCAACTTCCTTTTGACAATAATTGCACACCATTTTTCCATCAACCAATTGGCAATGATTCCAGGCAGGATCCTTCTTGTCTTTAGGAGCCATTGCACCAACAAAAAAGAATCTGCAAATAAAACCCTAGCAATTCTTATTTACCCTAGCAATTTTTTTGAAAAAACAACAAAGAATATTAACTAAAGATTTTATTGTACATATTAGTAGTACATAGTCATACAGTCTGCAATGTGCACACTGCAAGTCTGCAATTTGCACACTGCAACTGCATTCAACATTGTACATACCTGATAGGCTGATACCTGCACAAGAAGCCAAAAAGAGCAGCTCCCAAGGGCAAGATCATAAAACTAAACCCAAAAATAAATATTCAAGGACCCTGACAGCCGACAGTAAGAGCCATGTCAAGTTTGGGCCGTTTCAAAATTTGCAGCAATAAATTACAGGAGATACTAAGAATTTATCTTTAAGATATGATGACTTCATGACATCGATGAGATTTTATAATATAAAATGATGGAATGAGAATAGAAAGGAGAAAAGAATATGGAGAACTTTAAAAGTTTAAAGTTTAATCACAAGAGCAAAAGTATTCTGACTGTGAAACAAAATTTGCAGTGCCGTTACTTGCTTGAGATGAATATGCAACATAATTAGAAATATCTATATCTTATTAGACGAATCTGCAACAAAATTAAAGAAATGCCAATTATGCTTAGGGAAATGAATCTGCAACATAAAAGTAAAATATTATCCACACTTCATGAATTAAACCTACGATCTACCTTTGCAAGTGTACTGTGTGACTCAGAGCAGGGGACCTTCCCTCCTGAGTGCAATGCAGGAAATTATACTCACGAATAAATGAGGAACAACATGATTGTATTGATTAAGAATGTCATTCCAAATCTTTCTAATCCAACCATCCCTTCACAAAACATAAGAATTACATTTTATATGTTCTGGTTACAAACAACATATCTGAAATTCTGAAATACATGGATCTCCAAGGTCATACACAGAAATAATTAAATAACGATCTCATGATTTGGAAATATGAAATCATGGCTGGAAATTCAAATTAGATATTATTGATCAAAAGAGATTATTGAAGATCATACGAATGATGCTTGAGACAGATTACAGTGCCTATAGTGACCACAATTCACTATTTTGACAAAGGACTCGCATATTCTAATTTCTAATACTCAAAATGCACCTCACTGAATCCAGGTTCGATTTCCCATCTTGAGTAGTGGCGCCAAAGTTTCCTTCACTCCTCTTGGAAGTTAGTTCATCTTCACTATTGCGATAGGCCTGCACACATTTATACTTGACCCGTCACCCTACTCAGCCATCCCTGGAATAAACAGAGAGTGCGTGTTGTGACTCGTAAGAAGGGACAAACATTAAACGGTAATGGTGAATGGATATTCATATAACAAACCTTCTGAACCTGCACCTCTTCGATTGTGGCATTTTGGCCTACAACCCCACCGCACATACATTCAATGCAGGTTCTTAGACTGAAGTCTGAGACATACTCAAAATTCAAATATAAATCTAATCCCGATTCCCATCTCTCAGCCTACAGTATACTTTTACTACAGCAGAAAACGAAAACGAATATAGTAGAAAACGAAATGTACAGTCCAGTCCCGAGTTCTTACCCTGACCGAGTTCGATTTGGCGTCCACGGGCTGTTGCTGCAAGCGATCAACTCCTCCACGGGACCACGATAACCCACTGGCTGTTGCTGCGACTCGCGAGTGATGGAGAAATATTACGGAGGGTGGCTTCATTTATAGTTTTCCAATGCCAAAAGGCCGACACGATATTAAGAAAATAAAATTTTAATTTTCCATTTAAAATTATTAAAAAATCACGTTTCAGCCCTTGCAGGTCGGAACCGGCCGGTTCATGCTTAAAATTGCCGGTTCAGGGTAAATGGACCGGTTTAGGGTAAAACCGGGCGGTTCAGTGGTAAAACCGGGCGGTTCACCTCAAAACCGACCAAAAACGGTTCAGTAATGCGATTCGAACTGGAAATTGATGTAAACCGGTCCAACCGGCTGGTTTTTCCAAAACCGGTCCGGTTCTGATAACATTGACTCAGATGTCACGCCAGTCAAGGATAATTGCACTTCAGAGCCAATACAAATTCTAAGCCTAGGGGGTGTCCCTATAACCAAGATGACCCTAAAATTAAAGAATGCAAGTGTATAACTTAGGGAAACTTGATTAAATATCTTAGTAGGGTAGTTAATAGAGTTTTGGATTGTTACTATAAGAGAAGACGAGTGTCTATGTGAAAAGCCCCAATTTTACCCTGGGGTTTAAAGCATGAAAAATAGGATCTAAGGGTAAATGGTGAAATTAATCAAAATTAGACACGCAGATTGATTGCTAGGTGTAAGATTAGACAATTGGAGGTGAAACTAACAATACCCAGTTTGCGAAATTGAAGATACCCACTTCTCCCAAGGAGGACGTCTTCCCGTAGAGGAATGGCTAGTGCGTTAGATGGGCAAATGGAGTCCAATGGTCATGAAAATTTAAATTAAGGGGTTTTAATTTATTTCCAAGGTGGGTTTTAACTTTTACGTTTTAAATCCAGCCGCAAACCAAATCCTATAAATCTAAAAATCGAGGGTTTTAAAATGAGAGTTTCACCAGAGAATTTTATAACTAATGGAATATAAATTTAGAACATGAGATTATGAGTAGATCTTACCCGGAAAATCTTGTAGATGCCTTGCAAATGATGATTTATCTTGTCTCGATCAATTTGAAGGGATTTTGACAAAGTACCAAGTGGAAACGATTTGCCCAAGTGAGGTAGCACGCCCCTCTTCCTTACACAATCAAACTACTGAAAATGAGATTTGCTACGCATGAAAAAGGCACTGGAAATGCAAGAAAATAAGAGTGCATATCAAAGATCAAAAATACTATTGAGAAACCCCCTGATTATGCAAACGTCTTCGAGAGAAACGAGTTATATCTTTAAAAGTGTTCTCCCTAAGAGAGCCAAAAAAATAATTTGAAACATCAAACTGATTGAAACTGATGCAAATATGTCTGGAGAGCCATAATAAATCATCTAGAAAAATCCCCTTTCCATTTCCTTGACCACAAGCCAAATCGATTTCTTTAGTGATTTCCTAGTTCATTTTTCAATGGTACATCCTTTGAAAATAATAATAATCATCATAACTTCGTTCATAATGAGAACTGGGGTAAACTGATTGCATAGAAGTGTCTAGAGACATAATAGAATGGTACAAGTCACTGCTCATACCCCCTGGAGCATTGTGGTGCCCTAGGAGAACCATAATAACTGCAATCTGTAATAAAAAATAAGATTTAGACCAATAATAAAGTGATAATAATCACTGATCATGAAATCTGGGGCCATACTTTGAAAACTGAAACAACAGTATTGGTCCTGGGCATGTCTGTAGCAAATATAAGCACTGTGAAATTTTTAGCCACTGCCTTATGAACCGTGTTTGACTTGGTCAACTGGGTTGACTAGGTCAAAATACCCAAATTGAAAGTGAGATACTGAACTGAGCTGAACCTGCATGCATTCAAGGTAAGAACTACTCCAAGATGTATATTAAAAGCCAACTTAAATTATACCATTCAGAATCATGGTGACAATAATAAATAATAATAACAATCAATAAGATATACCTATGTCTCTGAGTAATCATTGAATCCTCTGGAAGTCACTTGTATATGCCATTCTAGTGCTGGGTAAAGGTGGAAAACAAGGCTAAGGTGAAAGGGAAATGACTTATAGTTGATTTTGACCATATGATCTCTCCGAATGATGACAGGTACACATAACCACAATGACATATGAATGACAGATAAACAATAAGGAATGGTTGTGTCTCACAAGTGGATGAGTTGATTTGAAAAGAGTCCATTCAACTTTAGCAACATGTCTACAACTCACATCCAAGCTAACAATCAAGCTTCGTGAGGATCTTTTCTAGGACCCTTGCGTTGAGTACACAAGAAATTGTAGTGAAGAGATCTTAGGGGACACTTAGAATTAGCTGTCCCTTACTCCATCTCACATCAAAACCTGCAGGCTCCGTGAGGAATTAATCATTACACTTCAATAAGATGGTCAACAACCTTTAGATTTAGCATTTATTTATCCACTGCTATATTTGTGCCTTTCATAGTTTCATTTCATAGCCCTTTTTGAGTTGTGTCTAAAGACACAGTTTGCAACTTTATTTTAGGGCTTGCATTTCTTAGTATATAGCATATAACACATAATGCATGTAATGATGGTAGACATATTGCTTCAAGTTTTAGCTGACACTCTTTAGGCAACTAGGGGGGAATATCCACAGGAAGGACCAAACATTGGGAGAAACCGACCGGAGAGGTCAAGGCTTCGAAACCTAACTCGGCTAGGCTTAGGAACCAACACCAACGGGTTCTCCTGGCCTAGAAGGATCAAGGCTTTGACAAGTTTTGTTGCACAACTCAGAGCCAAGACATAAAACAACATGGGATCCATCATGCATAGGGGTCAAAGTAGGGAAGATGATCTTCAATCTCATAGGTCTCAATGAATCATAGGTCATGGGAGGAAAATCAATTATGGATAAACTTGATGGATGGGGACAAGTGATACATGGAACCAACAAAGCACTAAGATTTAAAAGTTGTGTAAAGCATGGCATACGCAATAGTCTTCTACACCAGATTCTTTAATCATTCTCAACACAAGTTTAAGCATCACTATACATATAATATAGGCATAGTTCACCATAATCATCATAGCACAACAAGTCCAAGGTGTTACTATACATCAGAGGGCAAAATCCTACCAAAGAGCCATATACCAGATCTCACCATATACTTGTCTCTGTCTGATATGCCCATCTGTAAACTGTGTACCATATCTGCTACTTTGCTTGAATGCACTAGGTCACCATTGAAGTCATCTCAAAGGACAAGGAGATCTCAGTCCTGGAAAGGAAATACTCTGTATCACCTGCTAAAAAAAGGCTTTGAATGGCTCATGTTGTAATGATCCATGCTGTAACCTCATTTGATTGTGTAGCTCGAAAAATAAAGAGATTAATCTTTATGCTGCATCATGGTAGCACAACTACAATATGTATTTGATAACATGGCCATCTGTGCATTGTAATTGTTAAGTGTGCAATTTTCCTTGCACATGTCCTTGTATATCCATTTCAAGCTGATGGGATTCTTCCTTGGTTGAAGAGTTGTGAGACCCAAAGTTTGATATTTCATCAAACTTTCATGTTCAATTGTCATGGCCTTCTCCCATTTAGGTCTCCCTTTTACCTCGAACACCTGTGGCTTGTATCAAGGTTACTTGGGAGTGGGAGCAAAAAGTGAAATTTTCAAATAATTTCAGTTTGAGAGAGTTTTGGGAGCGTTTTTTATATAATATATATTTTTATATATTCTGATGCATCCATGTACATCCATCAAAATTCAAACCATTATACACAAATATGCAAAGTTTCTCATGTATATAGCAAGAAAGAGTGCATACAACCAAAATAGCACCAAGTGCAATCCATATCTGAACCAAAGTACATCAATAATTAGGCTATAAACTAGGGATTCTTCAAAATCTAGTTTTGAGGGCACCAACATCAATCTGAACAATTAACACCACAAACATCAAGGTGCATAGAGGGGTTGATGTGTTTGATTAAACACCAATCCCATACCCTCGTGCATGATAGAATCCAGTGGAAGCATTGCAATCTTGAAATCCTAAAAATTGTTAAGCCTATTGAATTTTGAATGGGATCAAAAGTTTTACTTTTTGCATTTGGAGTCCAATGAGGTTTGAAACACTCTCAAACATCTTGAAATAATTAATGGTAATGTTAAAATTTTAAGTAAAATGATAGAAAATGATAGATAAGGAGAAGGTCAACTTTTACTTTAAGAATTTAATATTACCATTTAATGTTATTGATGATAACTAAGGTTAGGATTTTTGCAATTAGATCAGGATTTTCCTCCTTTATACAGTTTTAGTATGGGCCTAGGGTTACTTTCCCCCACCCATCCCTTAATTTTTTGGTTTTTCGTTAAGAAAATTTGATAAAAAAGGAGGGAGCATTTTTTTTGCAAGGAAGTGAGCTTCTTGAAAGAAGCGCGCTTTCCCATCGCTTCCTTGACGCTTCCTTCGAAAGCGAGCTTTAGGAGCGAGGGCAGAGGGGGGGCATGCGCTCCCATGCAACCTAAGCTTATATACTTCCTGAACATTGGCTATTAGAGCAAATATAACTGTGTTTGGTTTCTGTTTTCTCTTACCTCTTGATGATCATCAGTTGATCAGTTCTGCTGCTCGAACATCTCCAGTTTTGTCGTGCCACCACTTGGGTCTATTCTTGGAAACTTCCTCATCCAAGTCCATTATGACTTGCTTTCCTTGTACCCGTGTCATCCGAATGCTGATTTGGGCGATCTACATTATAAATTATTGGTCAGGGCCTAAGTATTTAAAATCTTCTCCCCTCTCAAGTGGAGCTACCTAAAGTTCAACACTTGAATCTTGAAGTACACTTGGCTACTCTACGATAATTTTGAACTTTGAATTGAAAGTCCCAACTTCCTCCTCAACAAAGACATCTCTATTGAGGCTCAACCTATTGGTGTCAACATCAATCAAATTGTATGTTTTATGATTTTTGCTATACCCCGTAATCATTAATTTCTTGCTCTTAGAGTCTAACTTGGTTCTCTTCTCATTTGGAATCCAAGCATAGGCAATATAACCAAAGACATTAAGATAATTGACTTGGGGCATCCTCCTAGACCATGTTTCCTTTGTCGTCTTCTGCTTCATCAACGTTGTTGGAGATCTATGTAGCATATATACTATTGTGAACACTACCTCAACCCAAAACCTGTTTTGTACACACTTGTTTTGTATCATATATCTGGCCATCTTTGTGATTGTGTGGTTTTGCCTCTTAACTATTCCATTCTGTTGTGTAGTGTAGGGTGTATTGAACTATCTTTTGATCTCGTGTTTAGCACAAAAAAGATTGAATTCTTTGGAGCAGAATTATCCACCAGTATTACACTTAAGAGTGGTAATATGGAAACCAAACTCTTTTTTTGTTAATGCTCGAAAATTTTGAAATTAATTAAATACCTCATATTTTAATTTTAGGACATATGCCCAAAATTTTCTATTGTAGTCATAAAAAATTAGAAAAACTTGGCACTGATGACTGACGTTGTGTTCATTGGTTCACAAATGTCCGCATAAACCAACTGAAGGATTTTAATTGCTCTCAAAGCTTGTCCTTTAAATGATCTTTTGTGTTACTTCCTTGCTTGGGAAGCTCCGCACACACCATGACGAAGGTAGGAGTGTCCAGGGTGCTCCAGATGGCCTAAAAGTTCAAATTTTTGACAATCTCCTCGTATCTGTTCATCAATGTTGCAAAAACAAGAAGCTATTAGTGATTGAAGATGCCCAAAAACGCTTTTAAAGTGTCTTTGGACAGCCCTTAAAAAATTTACAAATATTTGACTAAGTTAAGTTATGATTAAAACAAGTAAAGGAACCAAGGAAAGCAAGCTTTGCTTGGGATCTTGGATTGCCTGTTGGGAAAGCCAATTGAAGCACTTTAATATTTCCTAGATGTTCAATTAATAATCAGTAGACTAATTGTTACTTTAAATATAAAAATATTACGATTCAATAACTTTGAAAAATAAGAAGTTAGCTAAACTAGATCTATGAAAATATGTTTTAAAATCAAGATCTAAATAGATATATCAGATTTGAAATAATATTTAACTTTAAGAGCAAAGAGAGATTTCAAAATTAAAAGGACTGGTAACCAAGAAAAAATAATTTTTAAGAAGGTAGAAGAAACAAGAACCAAGCCCATGATTGAAATATTGGAGAACCAAGAATGCGTGCAACACAACAAAGATTAAACGAAAGCAAGACCAATACTGAAGGTGGTGGAAGACGCAATTGAGCTCAATCTCCTCTTTAGTTTCCCATCCCGTGTTGTCACAAACACGTGCAGAGAAAGATCAAATCTAGAATGTATAATTAAAAGAGATTAGAAGGGCATTAGTACAACTGAAAAACACACTTGGACACGGGTAAGTCTCCCAACTGTTGTGTGTGTTCCCAAGGGCAACTTATGAGTTGAGAACCCACTGTCACCTTGGTTCTAAACTCCTCTATTGAGATCACAACTTCTAAAGGCCAAGGGGGGTAGTCCCTACTTACTAAGTTCTTTTTTGAAGAATGTTTTTTGGGAGTTGTAAATTACAAAAATGATAATCATCGTGCAGTGATGCAAATATTTCAATGTCAAGCAAACCCTTTAACAATCAACCAGTAATGTATGAAAGAGATAAACAATCAAATAATCAAAATGACCAATGTCGTCTCTACTCGGGCTATGGAGTCTCACAATAATCAATTTCAAATAATTTTCCTAAAGCATCAACTTATTTACTTTAACAAATATATAAGAACATGATGACTTCCAATAAGTGAGTAAGTTATAATAAAGTGATTGCAAAGTAGAGAAATGTAAATGATTGTAACAATGTTATGCAAGTGGTCCTGTAAGTTTTAGTAAATTTTATGTCTCTCGTTGACTTAGGGAATTAAGGTGTTTGTTGCAAATAAATGAACTATTCTAGATGTCGAACCCGAGAGACTATCTCCTTCGATTAGAACGAGAATGCCGGGTGCTCAAAATGGGAACACAAGGTTCCCACCTAGCTCCCTATGGCCTCTACCCCACTAGCTTTACAGGTCGAGCCTCTTTTTCTCCTTTCTAATGAAGATACTTATTTGGGTGCCTACTAAACTAGCCAACACAAATCTTTGCCTTTTCTCGTCACCCTAGATCTGTCGAACCGGCGGGGGGAGAGGATACATGGAAAAAAATGGAGTTTGTGGTAAATTTTATCCTTAAAACGAAAATTAAACAAAACAAGCCAAGCGTGGTATCACAACGGAGGCAGAGCCTACTCGATTGTGAGGTGCAGGCAAAAAGAAATAAGCAAATACTTGAAATAAAAATGCTAGCCAATGTGATTTCACATGGATGGGCAGAGCCACTTCACTTGTGAGGTGTGGGCAAAAAATGAAATAAGCAGATACTTGAAATAAAAATGCTAGCCAACGCGATATTGCAAGGATGGCAAAGCAAAATCATGTACAAGGTGTGAAAAAAAAAAGCTAAAAAACAAACTAATCCTAGCCACTCAATCCACTTTCCAAATGGAAAGGATGAGGCGAAAAGTAAACTTGCGGATATGAAAACTAATTACTCTAGCCCCTCTTCACTTTGCAACACAAGGGTGGGAAAGCCCAACTTCCTTTGCATGCAAGGGATGGCCAAAATATATACCTCGAATATAACTTTGAAAATCAAACAAAGAATCAAGTCCAGGAGACTCTCTTGGACTTGTTACAATGATAGAAAATTCAACACCTTTAGATAAGGAAAAATGAGAAAGAGAATGGGGATTTGACCACTTTGAGGCAATGGGTTTTGAAGTGGTGACCCTTGGGGGTTCTTTGCATTGTTTTCTGCCCAAATTTTGACAGAGTTTCCCCTTGTGAAACCCTAAACTTGCAAAAAACAGCAAGTAAAATGTGGTAAAAGATGCCCAAAATCACTTTGGGACACTTTGCATACAGATGTAAAAAATTTGCTCAAGATATGTAATACAAATTATAGAATCAATGGCTTCAAATAACTTGTAAAATGAAAATTTAAACTAGACTTGAAGATGCAAATAAAGATAAAGAAAATTGCAGATTTTTTATTTATTAAGGAGTTAGTGTGCTCTTTGCTCTTCAAATGGTTGAAGAAATGGGGCATCTAACCAAAGAATCCCACTCTTCAATTCGGATAACCTGCAACTTGAAAGGCAAGCTAAGCAAACAGAAAGAGAGGTGAGATTTTCACAATGATTAAATAAAAGAAATGCTTGAAGTTCTTGAATGCAAGAGAGAAAAACTCATAAGATCTACATAAACTAAGAAGATCTTACGAAGGCAAAATGGTTTGCTTCTTTGGCCTCACTTGTGCTTGAAGGAACTTGAAAAAACGGTAGTAAGTTACCACCCAACAACACAAGATCTCCTCCAAAGCTTTTTATTAAAAATGCGCAATGACTGGAAATTACAGTAATCTCAAAGAATGAGCGCAAAATGCAAGCAAGAGAGAGAGAGAGAGGCTCAAATGAGAGATTGTCGCCCAAATGAGGAAGGGAGCCTCTTTAAATAGGAAAAATGAAAGCGAGAGGCTCTTTGCTTGTTAGACAAGTGTCACAAGGGAGAGAAGGGGGCGAATTTGCTCAAGGAGGGCAAAACGATGGTTTGGGATCTCAAATATGGGGAGAGAAACCCCCAATTTAATGCTTTTAACCTTATTGCTATGTCAAATGGAGAGGAAATCACCATAGTGGGGCCTCTTCCTCTTCCATTGACTTTAGCTAACCCAACCAATCAAAGAGAGAAGGGGCCACCCCCCTTGAGTCAGCAACTCAAAACTTGTTACATGCTTGGTTTGGGGCCCCCCTTTGGAACCATAAATTTATTTTAGGGACCAAATATAAACATAAGAACCTTTAATTGGCCACCCCAAGTGACTATAGTCACTTTTCCAAAATTTGGCTTTTTAATTAATTGCCAACTTTCCTGATTTCCTTGACTGACTTTGACAAATGTGACCAAAACCTTATCAAGACTTGTCCGAATGACTTCAAACTTGGCCCAAGGGTGTAGGGGGTCTCATGCCATTTGTCTTGAGTACCCATACCCCTATACAACATTAAAAAGGACAAGTAACCCTCTTTTACATTACAACAATTTGTCTTGAGTGACAACTTTTAATGACCAAAAATTAAAAAAATCTATGCAAAACTTAATGAAATTCCGCAAGACTTTGGATAATGTCTAGCATGGTAATTTAGAACATTCTTAGGCCCCAATCACCCCATGGACTCTATCACTATAACACCTTTTACCACTTTCGAGGTAATTTTGAGTGAAAAACTCAAATAATTAAAATCTCCAAAGAAAAATTTAAATTATCCAAGTGAAAAACACTCGATAAAAGGACTTCCCTAATGACTAATTTTTAGGTGATTAAGTTACAAAAAACTAGACCTTCATGTTGACATATCCTTACAAAATCTCTCTCGCAGGGCTACAAAAATTTCATAGAGAGAAGAATAGAAGAAGAGTTGCCTCGCTTGATATAATCATTAAGTATTTCATTTTTATCTTCAAGGCACATCCAACATGTGCATGGTTGGCCACCTGGTTGGTTAGGTGGTCAACAAATTGAACACACGATTTTTCACGGGGAAACCTTTTAAGGACAAAAACCCTAAAGCATTAGTAACTCATCCTCTAAATGAGATGACTGAGTTTGTACATGAGCAGAGAAATAGTTCACAGAACTCTGAGATGAATGTATGAAAAATTTCCAAATTGAAGAAGCCCTATCATGCTTTTACTTTTGCTGCTGCTGCTAAGTAGACTTTTCTTTTACTGCTACCACGTGGACTTGGACTGTACTTGTAACTGTACCTGTTTAGCTACGGTGACTGTACCTTCTTGTACTTGCTGCCACCTCAACGAGGGTTTGTAGATTCCTTGAGGCCTGTTTTTGCTCTCAAAGTGTCTTGTAGCAACCTCACGGGCTGCTGCTGCTAACCTTGTCACTACGAGGACTGTAGCAGCCTCTCGAGTGCTGCTGCTGCTAACCCCAACAACCACCGAGACTGCTACTAACTGTTGCTTTCTAACCCTCGTGACCACCACCGTGAGCTGTAGCATAAAGGTGTTGCCGCCTTACACACACTTGGGTCACGTGGCAGAAATCTTCAAGCCACTCAGTGTGTCCTTGGGGGCAAGTCTCGAGTCAAGGCTGTCACCTTGTTCTTGACTCTTCCGTTTAGGCTTAACTCCTAACGAAGCCAAGGGGGGTAGACCCTATTAAGTTACTAAGGCTGAAATACTTAGTGTGGTGATGTTAAACTGAATGAGTTACTTAGGAGTTTGAAATTTAACTATAGACAATCAAAGATGACAAGATACAAAAATGAACACACGAAAGCACANTATATATATAAAGCAAGAAAATAACCAGTGCCTTAGAATGGAGTAAAAAAATAGAATCAATGTACTTGCATGTGCTTGGAGTGAATGTTTTGCGATTGCCTCTTGGTACGTTTTAACTTTTAAGTTAAATTTGAAGTGTGAGTTGATTAAAATTAGGCAAATGGGTGGACTCCAGATATACCCGAGAGTATTTGGAGTATGTCCAAAACTAAACCTTCACGGCTACCCGCAAGGAGTATGTGGGCTGAATGGAGTCTCTGGGGCTATTGTTCATAATGCACCCGTTAGGGTGTGATAGTGATCGGCGCCCCGAGGTCACTTTTCAGAAGTTCTCGCTTCCTATGGGTATTTTGCCACCGTGATGGTTTGATCTAGGTGTTGGATATTCACCTGTTGGTTTGTTAATTTGGGAGAGTGAGTCCTAATTATACTAGTCACTCAAGTGTTTTGATATAGCTTGACTGATCGGATGAACTGCAGCCAAGTGCAGAGCATACACACTGGAGTCTTGTCAATTTTAGTAAATTTTACAATGGGTGTTCTTGTTTAAAAGAAAACCCTCCAGGAACCTCTTTCGATCCAAGTGGATCTCAATCGGGGAATCGAGGAGGGGTTATTTTTATAATAGCTGAAAAACAAATGACAGAAAAGAAAACAGATACACAATTTCGGTTTTCTAATTAGTCCTACCACGAATCTCTTTCTCCTTTCGGGTCAATCGGGAAGTCGTGGGGTAAGTATTAAGATTACTTTGAAATATCAAATATGGAATATGAAATTGATAATGAAATGAAGTATACTACCCTGCAGATTAGAGCTACGCTAGTTTGAAAAGGGATGAACAAAAAGCAAAAAAAAAGACACCGACGCAAATCCTCCTAGGGGAGATGGGGAATGGGCTCGAAAGAGCCTATTCAAAAATTATTTTTATTAACAGCGGTTACAATATCAGAGAACTGATATAATGCCTCTTGATCCTTATACGGAGTGAAATCAAGAGCTTACAAAGTGCGAAAATTAAAGGTTTTAGTCAAATGGGACACCCCTGGGGGGATTTGAACGCTCCTGAGGATACTTTCGAATAGCAGCTTCCTTTCTTTTCTGTCAAACCTGCTAAAAACCAGCAAGCATATCAGAACCAAATATGCCCAAAAGCACTTTGAAAGTACCTTTGGGTCAGCTTACTTTTAACAAAAAAAAAACTAAGTTAAAACTAGTTAAAAGGGGTAAAAAGGAACCAAGGAAAGCAGGCTTTCCTTGGGATCTTGGCTTGCCTTTTGGGCAGCCAATAAGATGTGCACTTTTATTGTAGAATATGAAATTTTAACGTACAACAAAAGACGAAAAAAGAAACTACCTTATGAGCAAGTTTTAGATCTATGACTTAGCTACTTGCAAAAAAGGCAATTCCTATACCTAGATCTATCTTTATGAAATAATATTCTTTATGAAATTGCAGATCTAGGAAGCAAGACTCTTATGAAATAGATCTAATAATATATATTCAATTCTTAGAACTAGATCTGATCATAAGAGGGAGAGACAGGTAACCGAAAGATTGAATTTTTTAAAAAATGAGAAGAAGAGGAGAGAAGGTTGGCTCGTTGCTTGAATGGAGCTAGCTAAAAGGAGGCCCTTTTGTGGAGCGCTGAGGGACAGAGTCTTGAGCTTGTTGGATAAGGAATGGCGTCAATCTTGATCTACACCTTCATCCAATCAGGAACCTGCAACTAGACAACACAAGCCTGCAAAACACCTCGTGAGATCTGGATATAGATGTATAAAGCAACAAAAATGAAGGATCATGCAAAAATAATCTTATTTAAGCATGTAACTAAAATTCTTGAGAATACATTATATGGATAAACAAGATCAAGCAATCTAACTTGCGTAGTTTACACCCTTACTTGATTCAACCGAATCCTTGAAGCTAGAACACGAAAGCAGCACAGAACTTGGAAAGAAATTGCAACCACATTAGTAGCATAACACTAAGAATCCACACAATCACATGCACTACACAGTATAGCCTCCAGAGCTTCTTTATTCACAAATGATGATCAATACACAATTACAATGGCAAGCCATTCAATCCAGCTCTAACTAGCTTGGAAGAGGCTGTTGTGCTTGGATATATACAAAAACCAGGAGATCCAGCCCAGGGGGGCGCAACTCCCAAGGAGATAAACCAAATATGCTGATGGAGAGTCCATCAATGCCTGATCTTTATCTAACTGAGCTAGATCTGAGTCTCATTGAGTGCAATTGTCAATTGGAGAGCTGATCTGACTGACACCTCAACCTGCTGACTGAAGCATCCACCAAAACTCATCTAGATGAGCCAAAACGTGTTGAGGAGAGAGGGAGGGCGAAATTCCCCATAAAGGATGCTGAAGATTAACTCTGGATCTGATTTGATCACCTCCTTCAGTGAAGGATTTGTCAGATCCAGTCAATCTGGTTTAGATTTGACTGATTTCAATCAAATCGGCTGAGAATCCACTGATCTATGATTTTGGATTTGCTCCATTATTCATCAATTTATTAATTAAAATAATCAATAAATGATTTTTTGGGGCTTTCTGACTTGAGTGATGGAAAATCACTCAAAATTAGGAAATAGTGGGTCCATGGGTTTACATGGTGCTCTTAGCTTGAAAATGAGTACCTACATGACTGAAACTGATTATTTGGCCCACTTTTATTACAAAATCAATTTTTCCAATTAAACTATTAAAAAATAGCCTAAGTTTTGGAAAAAATAAATTTTAATAAAAAACACTGAAAAAAAAAATTGAAAAAACCTAGGGAGACTTAGACATGTTCATATGACTCGACCATGATGTCTAGCATGATTATACATTGACACATAGACTCTAATAACCTCAATAGGCCTAAATGCCAAGCCGACCACCTCAACTTTGGAGGTATGGAGTGAAAAACTCAGAAATTATCAGTCGTTTATTCAACAACCAATAATAACCAAGGGAAAAAACACCCTGGGCTGATCGGATTGACAAATAAAGTCTAAGAGACCGAGTTTTTTACAGACACCATCATGCTAGAACATTTATTACAATTCCCCCATGGGGTATGAACATGTGATATAGTACAACAAGCACTTCCCAGAAGTACTTCCAAAGGTCTTCTGAAGTCCGAACAAGTTATCCTTGTCTGGTTCACCAGGCTCACTTGATAAAAAACCACTAAGTACAACTTAGGTGGTAACAAAATGAAGAATACTCAAGTAAGCTTTAAGAGCTGCAATGTTGAATAAAAGGGCACCAACCACCGAATTTTCCCAGTCAACCTTAGCTGCGATGAGGATGAAGACTTCAATCAACGAGTTCTAGGAGCAGTCAAGTGATTGTTGTGTGTTCAAATGATTTGCAAATGAGCTTTATTTATCGTTCATCAAACATTTGAGTTGGTTCCACATAATTAGGACTTGACATTAGGGATTATTTTCTTTTCCATCTTTGATCGTTGACTTTTAATGTTTTGTGGTTCAAAGATCTTTTTGGTGTTTGACTTGTGCCACTTGGTCCTTCACTTGATGGTCTCAAGGACCAAGACTAGGGTTACATGGTCCTTCAAGTATTTTTGTGACCACAACAAGTTGTCTCAAGAGTGCTTCAAGGTCCCCATGGTTCATTCATGGCCACTCAAGTACATCTTCATAAATAAGGAGAATTATCCAATGCTTTATCTTGATCTCCTCGTTGCCACCAATATTAGGTGCTAGGTCTCTCAACCAGGGGTAGCTAGTCCTTGGAGAAGGTCTCATAGCCCATAGATCAAAAAGAGGAGTGCATCACTTGCCCAGACCCGGTTTAGGGCTTATGGTGATGACCTGTTAACTAACCAGGTACCTCAGCCCTAGGCTGCATAATATGAGTCAATGTCAAATACTTTGTAACTGCCCATACCCTAGGCTAAGGCCCTAGTTCTGTACTAGGTTGAATTCCTGGTAACTAACCAGGTGCCTCCATTCAGTGAATGACCCTTAGCCTTAGGCCAAGACCCCTAGTCCCAGACTGGGTCAATTTTCTGGCAACTTTCTAGGTGCCTCCATTCTCCCATAGAATGGCCCTCAGTTCCAGGATGGGTCCTCCAGTCCTAGTTTGGGTCAATTTCCTGGAAACTGATCAAGTGCCGCCATTCAGAGAATGGCCCTCAACCCTTGGCTGAGTCCCCTAGTCCCAGAGTGGGTCAATTTCCTAGTAACTGACCAGGTGCCTCCATTCTCCCAGAGAATGGCTCTCGATGTTGCTTAGGAAAAATCAACATTTGACGACTCTCTGGAAATCCACCTAAATGCAACTTAGTAGATAACAAGGTGCCCATACCATTGATGACAAAGTGTACTGATGTTTGATGTACGCTTGGTTTCTTAATGCATTCTCCCTTACTTGTCCAATGTCAACTAGTTTGAATGGTCCATGATCCCGTACACTAAGAGCAATAGTCTTCGTTGTCGCCTTGTCAGATATGTAGCATTTGTGATCGCTAAAGTTGAAAGCTCGTTGGGGGCGGTGTGTCATAATTTAGCTAACTTATAGTAGATTAAGCGCCCTACCTAGCCCATAGTACACATTAAGGAAAATCGACATTTTCCCTCCAAAGGAATTCGCACGTTTCCATTGCCAAGAATTGTCTACTCTTCCCCACCACTAAATATCATTGAATCCTTAGTGGAACAAGGAGTGTATTCCATGAAATGGTCTTGTCTGTTGGTGAAATGTCAAAATGCACTTGAGTTGATATACCAAGTAGATAACCTGTGTTGATCTATTAGTTGCTTGGGCATGGATGCATAGAAGGCCGACTCCTTTGTATGTTCTACAACATGAGCCTTTTGTTGAGGCCAACCTCTTTCTACAAAACTTCTCCTCCCGCTCCCAAGTAACCTTGATCTCACTTCTCCATGTCTGTATCCTATCTGTGTACGTGTCCTCTCCACCAAATCTCCTTTTAACTTTATTGGCTAATCGAAAACCCTAACCCTCACTATGGATCTATGGATGAGATCCTCCGGTGAGAATCAATGGCCAAGATTAGATTAGCCATCACTTAAATATTTCACTTTTCACTTTAATAAAGGGATTTCATTAAAGTCAAAATCAAATTAGAATAATTAAAGTATTTTCCTAAGTTAAAGCTTAGGAAAATTACTTTAATAGATTTGGCTTCTAGTTTAATGTCTCTCTAGCATGCAAGGACGCATGCAATGCTAGAAGACCTTCCTTGTTGCTGCTTTTTAACACTCCCTCTCAACAAGGAAGAGATTCGGTAACAACCCCAACTTATCTCTGAACTTCACAAAATTGTGTCTACAAGGTGCCTTGGTGAAAATGTCTGCCACCTTCTCATCTGTTTGTATCCTTGTTATCGGAACCGGACCGGTCATCGAACCGGCGAAGCCCAAAATGTGAACCGGACCGGAAACCGGCAAAAAACTGGGTAAAAAACCAGCTGACTAAAAAATACATAAAATATTCTTATTTTGTAAAAAACATATATATTCATGTGCATACATATAAATCCAAACCATTAATATAGAAATATGCAAAGTTTCTCATATATATAGCAAATATGGGTGCAAATATCCAAAATAGCACCTAGTGCAATACATCTCTGAGGTTCTGAACCAAAGTACATTAACAAAGAGGCTCCAAAGTACATCAACAAAGTTTTATTTTCTGGATTTTTAAAAAAAAATTGAGTTTCGTGAGTCCCCAGTCCAGACCGGCTGGTTTGGTCAGTTTTGACCGGTTCGGCTTGTTTTGGCCGGTTTTGGCCGGTTCCGTACTCGGTCTGGAAAAAAATCCGGTTTTTTGAAATTTTTTTGCAGACCAGACCGGCCAACCCTGTAAACCGGTCAGATCGGCTGGTTTTGTCGGTTCCGGTCCGGTTTCGATAACACTGGTCTGTATGTACTCCAATCGAATGGTTCCTCTCTGAACACAATCTCTCAAGAAGTGGTACTTGATGTCTATGTGTTTGCTCTGGTCATGGAACACTGGATTTTCAGATAGCCTGATTCCACAATGATTGTCACAGTGAACGACTGTCGCCTCTAGCTCACACTCGAACAACCCTGAAAGTAACTTCCTTAGCCACATACCCTCACAAGTAGCCATGTTGGCTGTCATGTACTCAGCCTTTGCTTAGCTCAATGCAACTGACTTCTGCTTCCTATTGAACGAAGAGACAACCACTGATCTAATGTTGAAGCAACAACTTGAAGTACTCTTCCTGTCCTTTACACATCCTTCCTAGTCAACATCTGTGAAGCCTGCTAACTGTACATTCCCCTTGCACTCATAAACAAATCCATACTCCACTGTACCTCTGATGTAGTGAAGCATGTGCTTCGCAACTGTACAATGCACTCTCCGAGGGTCCACCATGAACTGGCTCAAAGAGTTGACTGCAAAGCTAATGTTTGGTCGTGTGTTGACCAGATACATAAGCGATCCGATAATCTGACGATACAAGATAGGATCAAATCCGTCCGACCTTGATGCATCAATCTTCCTCCATCCTGAATCTCTTCAAGATCTCTACTGCATACTTCCCTTGTCCAATGAAGAAGCACCCATCTCTTTGCCAAACTTCCAAGCCTAGGAAATAATGCATCAACCCAAGGTCTTTCATCTCAAACTCAACTGCAAGGTTGGCCTTGCAGTCGCTAATTAGCCTCTCATCTTCTGTAATAAAGAGATCATCTACATATAAGACCAGTATGAGAGGCACCTCACCTGCCAAAAAATACAGGCTGTGGTCAGCCTCACTTCGCTGAAATCTCATCTCCTGTAGATAGCTGTATATCCTCGAGTACCATGCTCGAGGTGCCTGTTTGAGCCCATAAAAAGCTGTATGCAGCCTGCATACATGCGTCTCCCAGTTTTCCACATCAAACCCCTCTGGCTGCTCAATATATACCTCCTCCTCTATGACTCCGCTGAGGAAGGCAGTCTTGACGACCATCTAATGGACTCGCCGACCCATCCTTGTTGCTAAAGAGATAATGGTCTGAATAGAAGAATACCTGGCAACAGAGGCGAAGGTTTCCTCATAGTCAAACCTTCCTTTCTGTGAAAACCCCTTAGCCACAAAGCACACCTTATACCTTTCTACGCATCAGTCTGCTGCAAGCTTTACGTTGTAGATCCATCTGGATCCCACCATCTTTTTCCCTTGAGGCCTCGACACAACCTCACATACTTGATTCTTCATTATTGAGTCATACTCCTCAAGCATGGCCTCCTGCCACACATCATGTTGGGCAGCCTCCTCGAAACTGGAAGGTTCAAAGTTGATCAACTTTGTAATCAGTGCCATATAGCTCAGTCCCACTGGTGGTTTGCTTCGTCTCATGGAGCTCTGTGGAGGATCAACCTGCCTGGAATCCTGAACTGTGGACCTAAACCACTTAGGCCTTGGCCTAGTGTCTACTTGCTGCGGCTGCTGGAGATCCGTCTCTTGCTGCAACTCATCCTCCAAGTCATTGATTGAAGGAAGTTGTCCACCTGACTCCCTCTGACTATCAGAACTTGTGCTCCGTGTCTGTACCTGTACCTGTACCTTTGGCTCCTCCAACTTGATCCCGAAACTTGTGTTGGCTGTTGCTTTGCTAGTAACTCCATAGATCTCCCTGTCCTCATCAAACTGGACATCCCTACTCACAATGATTCTCTTGCGAGCAGGTATGTATACTCTGTATTCCTTAGAAGTCTCATTGTATCCAACAAATAACCCCTTCTCACCAGAAGGGTCCAGCTTCTTCCTAGTGTTAGAATGAACTTGACAATAGCATATACTCCCAAATATGCGAATGTGACTCACATCTGGCCGAGTGCCTGTGAAGACTTCCTTGGGTGTCCTCCCCAAAGCTGTGTGGGGACACCTGTTCTGAATGTATACCACAGTCATGTATGCCTTGACACAAAGGAATAGTGGTAATCCCTGATCAAATAGCATGGCCTTGGTTGCTCCTACCATAGTCCTGTTTTTTCGCTCTGCAACTCCATTATGTTGGGGGGTATGAGGCACAACTCCTTCTTGATCCCCTCTGCCGAACAATACTCCAAGAAATCATTGTAGGTGTACTCTCCCCAATTGTCTGTTCTCAAAACACGGATCTTCCTTCCTGTCTGGTTCTCAACGAGAGTCTTGAACTCTTGAAACCTCTCAAAGATCTCTGACTTGGCCTTTAGGAAATAGATCCAGGTCTTCCTGGAATAGTCATCAATGAAGGTCACGCAGTAGCTGTAACCATTGAAAGAATGGACACTCATAGGTTCGCAAGCATCCGAATGCATTAAGTCCGAGGGCTCCTTAGATTTGTGTTCACTCTGTGGGAAAGGCTTGCTGATGTTCTTCCCCAACGCACAACCCTTGTAGTGGTTATGCTTCTCCTCTTGTACCTGAGGAACTCCAATGACTGCCTGTCTCAAGTGCCTCAGTGCTCCATGGTGTAAGTGTGTCATCCTCCTATGCCACAACTCAACTTGATTGTTGCTGCTGCTGACTAGAGCCTTTGTAGGCTCAAAGTGTAGTCTATACACCTTCCCGCTTATGATCCCAATCACCTAATCCAAGCTCCTATCTGACCCCTTGGGCCTGATATACACTCTATGGTCTTAAAGTTTCAACTAAAATCCCTTGTCCTCTAGAGTGGAGACTAATATGAGGTTCTTGGTCAACCTCAGAACATATAACACATCAGCAATACTGAGGGGTTTGCCAGACTCCCTCTGAAATGAAACAGTGCCAACTCCTTGCGCATGATAACGCGCATCATCACCAACCTCAACGTGGATACCTGTTTTACCTTTCTGCAAGTCCTTAAAGAATCTTTTTTGTCGAGTCATATGACTAGATGCTCCACTGTCGATGTACCAGATATTGCTACCTGTGGTGCTTGCCATGCAAGCTATCAAGCAAAACTCCTCATCGAAGTTCCTGTTGAAATCCTCTACCTTTGCAGATCCGGTCATCTGAGTATTGCTCTTCTTCTTCCCGTCTGGGCACTGGGAGGCAAAGTGTCCTTGCTTGTGGCAGATAAAACACTTAACCTTTGACATGTCAAGGTTTTTCTTACCACCCTTCTTCCACTTTGCCTTACACTTGCTCTTCCCTGTCAGGGCTAGAGCCTCCTCATCCACAATCTGTGGGGCATTGCCGGATGAGCCTGATTCTTGACCCATGTGGGTCTCCTCCTCCACAAAGTCATCCCATAATCTCTGCCAATGAGGGAGCTTCTCCCTAGCCACAACACCCTTGACAAAGGTGTCTCATGGATTAGAGAAGCCATTGAGGGCTATTTGAACTAGCTCCTTATTCTCAGTCTTAGAGCCAACAGCTCCAAGCTTGTCCCTGATCTGTGTGAGTCTTGTGAGATAAGGCACCACTCCTTCTCCCTTGGCCATCTTGGTGCTACGCATCTTGTCTTGCAGCACCATCTTCCGGTTTTCATTCTTCCTCTGGTACAGCCTTTCCAAAGCCGTCAACATCTCTGATGCGGTCTTCTTCCCGGAAAGGTGAGGGACTATATGGTCCCTCACCCCATCCAAGATGATCAACAAGCATCACCGACATCCAGGTTCCTTGTGATCCTTTCTTTCCATGTAGGAAAGTTCTGAGCCCACTGGAGTCTATCCTCAACTCTCAACTGTACGACCGTACTGAAGTGTACCTGTCAAACCCTAGATCTACAATCTAGGTTTGTGTCTTCAATAGATCTGCCCCTTATCTATCACTGCTGCTGCAAGTCTCTCAGATTTAGCTCACTAGAGCTCTGATACCATGTAAAGTTTCCTTTAAAGCTCAAACTAGGGCTAAAACAATATATTTAATTTGTTTACTGAAATAACCACACATGAACTTCTTTACTAGTATGCAACGGATATAAATAACTGAGAAACATTCACAACATCACATCACAATATAGACACTATTATTTTGGGTATGGAAACCCCTGGAAAAACCTAATATGTTAAAACTAGTGCAGCAGTCAGATATGGAATTTTATTATCAAGATATGGAACTTTTACAACCAGCAGGTAAAATATACCCAACTTGGCAATTTGAAAAGCTCAGCAAAATCATTGGACAACCTAGTAGCAAAACCTAGCTACTCTGCGTTAGCAGTACGTCTTGCTGTACGGAAACTGTACAGACGCTGACTTCAGCAATACGGATCCGTATGAAACTGTACGACCCTCTTGGTGGCTGTTGTGGTGCTCCTTTGCGCGATCTGTATGGTCTCGGTCTGGACTGGTGAACCTGTCGTGCAGCTGCTCCTCCGTCTTTTCTGCAAACTCCTTTGTCTGACTCTGTGTTGCGGGGAAGCGCGCCCCCCCCCCCCTCGTCCCCACTCTGGAAGCTCGCTTCGGACCGAAGCGCTGCGGGAGCTAAGGCGAATCGCAATGCTCCCGATCCGAAGCGAAATGAGAAGCGCGCTTCCTTGCTAAAAAATTCGCTCCCTGCCCTGTACGGAAGCATTCGCTTCCCTTCGCTTCTCAGCTTGGTTCCAACGCTTCTGAGGTCGCTCCTGCGTTCGCTTCCTAAGCGATTCCAAGTTCGCTCCCTTCGCTTCCTTGAGCGCTTCCTCTTCGCTTCCCGTCGCTCCCCAGACGGTTCCTTCTTTTTACGCTGCCCACGCACTACCCACGCTCGCGAAAGAGAGGAAGAGGGGTTTTGGAGGGAAGGAGGAGAGCTTTGGGGGATAAAGCCCTCTTCTCCTACCTGCAAGAGAAGGCAAGAGAAGAGAAGAGAAGAGAAGAGGAGAGGAGAAGAGAAGAGAAGAGAAGAAGAGGAGAGGAGAGGAGAGGAGAAGGTTGCAGCTTGCCACCATTGGAGAGCGGGAGCCAAAGAGGTAGGTTCTACAACCTTCTAAGTTCTTTGTAAGTTTGTAAATTAAAGATTTGTCACTTTCTTTTTGTTAAAATTTTGAAATTTTTTGACCTTTGATTTCTATGATAGTATGAAATTTGAATGCTTGAGCCTTGGCCATATAAATTCTAGAGTCTAGAGTCTAGAATTTAGTGACTAGAATGTACATTGTTAAAAACTTAAATCTCTAGTTCCTTCTTCATTCTATTGTAGGCAACAGGTTAAATTTCTAGTTTCATTTGGCATCAACCATGATGATGGGTTTATGGTTTATTTTGTTGGTTCCATTTGTTATTTTGATGGTGATGGTTGGAAACCGGAGGAGGAATGAGGAAGAGGATGAAGAAGTGGGAAGTGGCACATACCATGGAGAGGAGGAGGAGGAGGAGGAAGAGAGGAGGAGGAGGAAGAGGAGGGGCAAGAGGAGGAGGAAAACCGAAAGAAAACCAAAGAGGACCCCACACCCTTGTGGAAATATGTCACAAGGCAGGCAGGAACTAGAGGGGGTGGAACCACCAAATTTGTTTGCCCCCATTGTAACAAGACATACACAGGTTCATATACCCGTGTGAGAAGACATCTACGTGGGCACATGCCATGTGATGAAATAAAAACTGTAGGAGTTTGTGTTTGCCCAAATGTGGTATCAACACAAAGAACCATCTATAAAAAGGAAGAATTTGAAGCACAAAACACATCAAAACAATCATCGAATGACCATGACCTTTCATGCGCACCAAGAACTGGAGGCCCATCCACTCAAGGCAGTGGATTCTCTCCCATGCAATCACGTGGCAGCCGCAGGACAATATCAGATTTCCTTGATCAAGGTGGTAGGGATGACGTGGATTCAAAAGTGTATTGGTTTCTCTATGCATGTGGCATACCATTCAATGTTCTTCGCTCACCCTATTGGCATGAAATGGTAGAGGCCATTCGCACTGCCCCAGCAGGATACAAGAGCCCTGGGTATGACAAAGCTAGAACTGTAGGGCTTGACAAGGAAAAAGCCAAGATCCAAAATGCTTTGGGGCAATTCACAAATACTTGGAATGAGTATGGGGTATCAATTGTATCAGATGGTTGGACCAATGTGAAAGGTAAGCCATTGATAAATGTTCTTGGTGTCTCTGCTACTGGTGCAATCTTCCTTTCGGCAAATGACTACTCAGATAAATTCAAGACCGGCATGAACATTGTAGGACTACTACTCAAAAACATTGAAGCTATTGGTCCATACAATGTCATCCAAGTCATAACAGAGAATGCTGGTAATTGTAAGGCAACAGGAGCAATCATTGAAGATAAATACCCCAACATATTTTGGTCCGGGTATATGGTTCACACACTGAACCTTTTGATGCATGACATTATTAAGTTGAAGGAAAATGAATACAAATGGATTGGTGAACTGTACAAAAAGGGTAAGCACATGATAAGATTTATTACCAACCATTGCAATGCCCATGGCATTTTCTGCGCTCACTCAAAGTTAGAGCTATTAAAGATAGCAAAGACTAGATTTGCTTGCAATTACCTCACCTTCAGGCGCCTTTTGAAGGTAAGAGAGGCATTGGCTAGCATGCTATCAAGTGAGTCATGGCAAGTCTTGAAAGATAGGGCTACATCCACATCTGACAGGCGTGATTTTCAGGACGTGGAAGACACTGTTCTTGATGGTCAATTTTGGGCAAGTGTCAAGCTTGTTTTGCAATTCACAAAGCCCATTTATCACATGATTCAGTTTGCAGATACATATAAGCCAATAATTGGGGAGGTGTATGAGCAAATGGATAACATGTTGGGCCAGATTAAAGATATTGTTGAATTGAAGGATCCCATCCTGTATGACCATATTCACACACGTGGTCAAAAGGTTGGATCATCTCAATGTTCCACTGCATGCCTTAGCATATGTATTAACACCAAAATATTATTCTCCATCTTGGTTGGCCAAACCAGCACCTTGAGGTGGGGTTAGGAGAAATCCCCACACAGATCCAGAGGTACAGGTTGGGTACATGGCTGCTATAAACAAGTTGGTCCCTGATGAAGAGGAATGTGCCTTATTGCGTAGTGAATTAAGCAAATACCTCAGTGAGATTGGTCCATTTGGTACTTTGCATGCTAGAAAAGATCGAGATAGGGTGCCTCTTATTGAGTGGTGGAACATGTATGGCTCATCATCCCCACGCTTGCATAAATTGGCAATCAAAGTGCTTTCACAGGTGGTAAACAGTTCCTCTGCAGAAAGGTGTTGGAGCACCTATAGCTTCATCCACTCGATGAAAAGAAACAGATTAAATGAAAAATCGGGCAGAAAGCTTGGTTTATGTACATTTCTACTTGAGGTTGTTGACTCATTACTGTGAGCGGGCCAAAACCGATAGATCATATGTCACTTGGGACAACAATCTGGAGGAGCATAACTTGGAGGATGGAGCCTTAACTTTAGAGCGCTTGGAGGAAGAGCTTTTGGGCAATGAGGATGACCATGCAGTAGCAGCAACAACAATGCCACCACCTCCTTTGCCCCCAGGTTCAACTTCACAACCCCCACCTGCATCAGCGAGGGGGGCGTCATGCAGGATCAAGTCTTGGACGTGGCTCGGTGGCTACTAGGGATGAAAATCCAGCTCCCTTTGTTCATGAACATAGACAACGACAAAAGAAATTAGATATTTCCCATGGCAAGAGGAAACATCCATAAAATCTAATTTTCTTGTTTTTTCTTATTTACAGTACTTTCAAGTTTCTGCACTGTTGAGATTCGAGAACTTGAGTCATTGGCTCTTTTATATTTATTATGGTATATTTTGTGAACATTACATGGCAATTCAAGTTTGAAGTTTGAAGTTGAACTCTGAAGCTGTAAGGTTGATAACTTGATGTTATGGATAATGGACCTATGTTTGATGAATTCACTAGTATATGATAAATTATAATTGATTTATCATTGAATCATTGATGGTTGATGAATGATGTTATATGGTATTATGATTTATCATGTTATGGTTTATTTCATGTTTTTATGCTTTCGATGACTAATTCATCATTCTACAAGCATTTGTTGGCATATATGCATCAAAATATATTAAAAATATATATTATATAAAAAACGCTTCCTAAACGCTTCCTAACCGGAAGCTTCTAAAAATTTCGCTTCCCGCTTCCGCTCCCGCTCCCGCTCCCAAGTAACCTTGGTCTTACTTCTCCATGTCTGTATCCTGTCTGTGTATGTGTCCTCTCCACCAAATCTCCTTTTAACTTTATTGGCTAATCGAAAACTCTAACCCTCACTATGGATCTATGGATGAGATCCTCCGGTGAGAATCAATGGCCAAGATTAGATTAGCCATCACTTAAATATTTCATTTTTCACTTTAATAAAAGGATTCCATTAAAGTCAAAATCAAATTAGAATAATTAAAGTATTTTCCTAAGTTAAAACTTAGGAAAAGTACTTTAATAAATTTGGCTTCTAGTTTAATGTCTCTCTAGCATGCAAGGACACATGCAATGCTAGAAAACCTTCCTTGTTGCTGCTTTTTAACACAATCTTGTGACAATAGTGACAAGCAATGTTCTTTTGACTTCTATTGGCATTTTCACCACTGCCTTGGCCTTTCTTCTTTGCCCATTTACCTTTGCCCTTGACATTGGTTGTAAAGTTCTGTTCTGCATCCTCTAGCTATAAGAGCTGATTGTGTGCTCATCTGACTTCAGGTCAACACTTGTAGAGGGGGTCTCAATAAAGTGCCCATCGGCTTGTGGTAAGATTTTCAACATGATTACCACCATGTCCTCTTCTTCCATCTTTTTCTCAATGGCCTTCAACTGTTCTTGAATATTCTTGATCTTTAGTAAGTCCTCCTGTAATGATGCATGCTCATCCATCGTGATTGACAACAGCATGTTCTTCAGGAAGAAGGCTTTTTGCACTTGTCCAAAGACTCATTCGGATTTCTGTCGTGAGTGACAATAGCATGTTCTTCAGGAAGAAGGCTTTCTGTGCTTGTCCAAAGACTCATGCAGATCTTTCAAATGCTTCCAAATCCCTGTGGAAGTCTTCCCTGTTTGGACCTTAAGAAGCATCGCATGTGACACTGACAACTTAAGCAACATTATTGCTTCTTTGTCTCTCTCATCAAATTTGTCCTCGTCTCGACCCGCAATCATTGGGGGAGTATCTTCACTTAGAACGATGTCATCCAAGCACCTGTACTAAAAAATGGCCAACATACGTTGTTTCCACGTATTGTAGTTCTTGCCATTGAACCTATCGCTGGTTTCCAACATGATGTTAGGAAAGAGGCCATAGAGACAAGTCACAATGCAGAAAGATACACAGAAAAGAGTGAAATACTGAAAAATATGTTCTTTCCTCCCTCGGTTTGCAATCCTGCAGTAAGAACACCTGATACTGGCCGTAAACACCTATAGCAGCTACTTATCACTGAGAAACCTGTAGTTTATCGTCCACAAACAGCCAAGAAACATGCAGATTTAGACAAATCTGCTCAAAATCAGCTCAATAAACCACAGACATGCTCTTAAACATCTGAAAAACACACAAATCTTGATAGATCTGCTTTCAAACAACTAAAAAAAATGATATATAATAAAAACCAACATCAAAACAGTTAATTTCTCCTTGGATCTATTGAAGAACATTAAATCAGCACCTAAAACTTCCAGATTTGCAAATTTGGGCAACAATTCAGGCAAAAACAGTTTAGATCTGCTTCCAATTCCTTTTGTATAGCCAATTTTTTTTGCGAAAATTTATCTAATTTCACTTTCAAACAGGATGAACAAATCAAAATACATCTTAATTGCTGATCCGTAAAGTTAATTTTGACTGTGGCGGCTGCAATTGCAGATTTGTACTGTTTGTACAGGTCCATACATGTACCTGTTTACAATTTTTGTTCTGTACGATGGTATGGATTCGACCTTTTGACTGCTGTACAGATTTGATTTTTTGCTGTATGGAGTCAGGTTTTCTCTTCTGTACAGATTTATAATTGTTGAATTCAGGTTCCATACAGATTTGTCACTGGTTGTACACTTCTATCATGTGGCTGCTCGAAAATTTCCTTGGCAACTGAAAGGTGCTGTACAGTTGTACGGAAGCTGTATTTGTCCTTTGTGGCTAAGAGGCAGTTATACAGACTTACACCCTTCCCTTCACAATTTCTTTTAAACAATTTTTTACAGTTGTTATTTGAAACCTCGATCTATAGGGTTCCACTAAAAAAATTTGACTTTCCTTAGAAATTATAAAATGAAACAAGATGCTGTTTCGTTGAAAGCCTTTCAGCTCTTCAATGTGATAAGCTAGTGATCCCTCACTAGTCTTTGTTGGCAACTGTCCCTAGATATTCACGCTCTCACAGATTCTTTGGTTCTAATTGAGCTCTGACACCATATCACGGAAATCAAACATATAAAGAAGCCAAGATAAACATGGAAGAGTTATATGTATTGTATTGTATAAATGAGAAAGCGAAAGCGTTCTTATAAAGGGTTACAATTAGGTCAAGTCAATCCACTTTATAGATGTGGGATAGATTGAGAAACACAATAAAGTGAAATAAAACTTAGCATTACTTAGCATTACTTAACATATAGTCTAAAGTGATTTTATTAATGCCTATGTCTAATATCTAATTGACCATTATAAAATCAGATTTACTTCAATCCTGAGGGCTCACATGACAATGATATTCATACATTCATGCTTCTTGTAAAAAAAGAGTCCAGTGAGATTGCTTTTTTTACAAGAAGATAGGCTGTTACTATCTCCTGTCAGAGCAGCGTTTCGTGCTTTTTAGTTTTTGCTCTTTCAGGGAAGAATGCTTTTTTGTCATGTCTATAATTAGCAGCTTCTATGTATGGCAATTACAGGCTAATGACATGGTTTTCACTCTTTGAGCAAGCAGTGATGGTGTGGTTCAAGGTCTCAGTGTTGAAAGAGTGATGAGTCAAGAGCAGTCTTGAGCGGGTAGATGGTTCTCCTCTTGTAACACATGGCAGCATGTTGGAAGGGTTTCCATTTGCATGAGGTTATATTATTGCTTTATACCCAAACCCCAAAAATGCTTTCCAAAACCCTAGTTCAAACTGTTATGTTTAGATGTCTTACCAAACTCGACTTTCCAAACCCTAATTCCATATGCTAAATTTGACCACTTGGAAACCTAGTTTGACCTCTTGGATATACTTCCAATTTTTCATGCTTTGTTAAAAGCCTAAAAGCTTAATTATGACTTTGGAATATCTATCCTTGCATGCAAAGAAATGGTATGAGGTATAAAACTGCTATTATTAAAAGGAAAGTAGAAAAGGTATCCTGAAATAGCAAAAATGTCAAACAAGGGAAAAGGCATTCCAAAAGAAAAAATGGAGGTCATGCCTATTGTGCATGTTGATCTTTTACTTTAATGCATTTTTCCTCTTTCTCAGGTAACTAGTACGAATTGAGTTTCTATATGTATAGATTTGAGAAGGAAAGGAAGGGTTGGATATTATTCTCTAGACAGTTTGTAGCAATGGATGACTCCTTACTCTTACATCCAAAGTCACCGGAATCGGCAAATTTTCGCCTAGAAATTCGAAATTCGCCGTTTTTCTGTGCTCGACGATTTAGATCATTGGAAATCGACGATTTTAATGGCATTTCAAAGGCCCTACCAAAACTACGTTCGTTGTAGATGTCTCCATGAAGCTGAAGTTGCCGTTGTGGAGGTCAACTGAGATTGAAGCCGTCGTCGGGAGGTCGTCGTGAAATGTGGAGGAAGCCGTCGTCGGGAGGTCGTTGTGAAATGTGGAGGAAGACGTCGTCGGGAGGTCGTCGTGAAATGTGGAGGAAGCCGTCGATAGTCGTGAATCTGGATTCTGCCCTTGTTCCAGTGAAGGGTTTGCACTTTTCACACTTCATCGAACCTGCTCGCCTAGTCAGCTATAGGTGTGTCGCTCACGAGTGTTTGACACCAACTCATGGCCTATTTGCTCTCGCCCTCCAGCCACATGTTTTTATATGTTATGTTTCTAAAATATATATTTAATGTTTTGTGTTTTTAAAATATATGTTTTAATGTTTTATGCTTGTTAAATATATGTTTAATGTTTAATTTTTTTTGTTTTAATGTTGTGTTTTCAAAAAAAAAATCATATTTTGTTTTTCAATTTTTTTTAATTGAAATGTTTTTTAAATATATGTTTAATGTGTTAAAGATTAATGTTGATAGAGTTTAGTATATAAATTTTATTAAAAATATTCATTATTTTTTTTAATTTTTAATTTTTATATATATTTTCAAATTTTATAAGCTCCCGAATTTAATGCCGAATTTTATCACTAAATTTTTTGTTCTCGAATTTTTTACGAACTTTAAGGTCGTCGAATTCAAACACGAATTTGAACCAGGTGACTTAGCTTACATCCTCTAGGCCTCACACCACTATCTCCATTGCAAGCAAGGACATCAATGGCAGCATGTCACCTGTGACTCTCTATGATGCAATCAATCTTTTGTATAACATGCGATTTGGTTTAATTATGGTTTGTTCTAGCTCCTCGAATCTTAGGTGTCATTGGTTAATTGTATTGTAGTGTTATGGTTAGTTTGTAGTGCACTTATTTTGAATTTCCTTCACTTAAGGTGCACATTCACTTCACTTGTTTCTATTAGATTTGTTGTTAGAAGTTAGAACTATCTCTATGATTTTATCTCAACCAAGTTCAAATTGTTATATAAAACTTAGCCTTGCTGTTGAACTGACTATGAACTACTTAAGAGTGGGTTTTTTGTGTGTTTATTATCTTAGACTTTGTGCAGATTTATTGATTAGATGGCAACAAACATCTTTTAGGGACACCCCTCTGAGATTGGAAAAGCACTTGTCCAAATTGAGAAGCAAGCATCTAGTGGTGATAGGGCTAGGTGGCCTATAATTATTAAATAGCCTCTCTGGTGTATATTTGTGTGATGATAAGACTCCATCAATCCTCCAAAGCAATGTACTCCACTGGGTCATGAACACTTTGAAGCCCAAGGTGTACTTGAGCCATCTCCAATCCTTTGAACAAGAATCCAAGTTGCCACATGCCAACTAGGGCCTAATGCCCTCATCCAAGCTGCCACATGCCAACTAGGGCTTGATGCCCTCCTTGAAACTGGACAATGCTCCTCATCCCATGTGGGGCACTCTCCAACTTGGTGATCCTTCTTTGTGGCCACAATGAAAGGCGTCCACCATCCAAGCAAGAGATCTCCAATGCCCAAGGGAAGAACACTTGATGAGTGATTCCTAACCAAGCTATCTCAACTATGTGAATCTATCATGGACTGTCTCTCATGTTGCAATGCATCTCAGACCATTCAAGGGTTGAACTTATGCCATATACCCCAAATCTCATGAAGCACTCGAAAACATAGTTTAACAACTTTCAGAGTAGCCTGAAAATCTAGCAATTTAGAACCACAATTCTAGGCTTTTGAAATAGCAAAGTGGATAAAGCTTATATTTATGAGAGGATAAGATAGAAAATAGGATAGTGGATAAGGATAAGGCATAGAATAACAACCCTATCTCTAAGCAAGGTGAATTCTAGGTTACTCCAGGGCAAGGTGAATAATGTTGAATTTTTAGCTACTTTCATAAACTGGTAACGGTAATTATGAGTAAATTTAAAAAACAAATTTCTTTTGCATAATTACACATGAAAGTGTCAACCATATTGAGCAGTATGACATTAATAATTTTCAACAGTAAACTAAATAGAGCAGAAAGTAAACACATCACATCACAATAAACATGCACAATAGACACCATAAATTACCCTGGGAAAACCCTCTTTCCTTCACAGGGGAAACACCCAGCAACCTTTCATATGATGGATTCATGATAGAAGAACTAGTATACATCAAATGTCCATGAACAACAAAATCCTTTCACACATAAGGGTATACAGAAACAGAGAGACTGAGTACTTATCTTTTCATTTAGGACATGTAGTTGCATTGCCATGTTGGATCACATCAAGGGCTATCTCAAAGCCCTAGTCTCACTGTAGAAGTTTGTGCCACTATCTCTCCATCACATAGTGCCAAGTTCCAACTGTTATCCACACACATACCACTGTGGGAATCAAGACAAGCTAGATCTAATCTTAGATCTGAACTGTAGCATGAAGAGAGCCCTTTCAATGATGACATCAGCCCATGAGAAATAGAGATGACACTCTATGGAAGCCCTTTACAAGATGAATATAGCTTGAGTCAAGAAGATAGATAAAGTGCTGCATGTAGATGAGAAGGTAACTTGAACAAGGTAACTGCTTCCACCAGTTAGACTGATCAAATCCTGCTTCAAGAGAAAACTGATATATATATATATATATATATATATATATATATATAAGATAGAGGGTTTCGTGTAGATGAAACCCTGCCATCAAACCTTGANCATCATTGATCTGAGATACCAAGAGAAGATTCTGCTTGTAAATGATGACTGCTGCCATCAATCAATTTGTCCAAACCCTAACTTTGCAATCCACTAAAATGAAATACCAAGAGGCTGCCTTTGATTGTGAGATGCTGCTCTTGACTGTTTGACAGTGCGTTGACTGTCTTGACTTTTCTGAGTCTGTATTTGACTGGATCGAGGCTGCTGTTGACATATATGAGGCTGTTGTTGACTGTTATGTCCTATTCAGGCTGAGCACGGCCCTTTCTCAGCCCTTTAGGGCCTGTCTAGGGTGGCTGCATCCCTATCTCAGCCCTTTAGGGTCTGTTCAAGCTAGCCGCAAACCTAACTTAGCTCCTGTTCAAGCTGGCCGCTGCCCTAACTCAGCCCATTAGGGCTTATTTAAGCTGGATGCAACCCTAACTCAGCCTGGTGTGACCTTAGTGGAGCTCCTTTATGCCTGTCCACTATGCTATAAAGCCTCTAGGGCCTGGGTATGCCTGAGGCAACCCTCTTATGCTCATATGGTTCCCTTCTAGGGCTGTTGCTGCTTCCAAAAATGTTCAAGACCTTCGCTGCTGAAGAGAGAGAGAAGATACCAGCATGTAACCCCACGGATTTTTCTTTCAGACCAGAGATGACATATCACATTTGTGTGTTCAAATGAGTGTGCTTCTCTATTTATAATTTTCCATTGAGAGATAAGTCCATAAGTTAAGGAACCAACCCTTTGGGTCTTTTAATCTTTTTGGTGGACTTTTAACTTTTGGTCTTTTGACTTTTTGGCCATTTAACCTTTTGTGGTCTTTTAACTTTTTGGCCATTTAACCTTTTGTGGTCTTTTAACTTTTTCATCTTTTAATCTTTTGTGGTCTTTTGACTTTTTGTGGTCTTTTGACACCTCTAGTGGGGTTATTGACCTCTTACTTGTGCTTATGACCCATCTCTTTAGTCAAGTGGGGATTGAACCCTTCTCTAGATCTTCATGATCAAAAGTGCCCTAGAACTCTTAGGGTCTTTCAAGACCTTTTGGCGTGAGTCCTTGTGACTCAACCAATAAGTACAGGTTCTCTTTTCAATGGTCAACTTGTCTTCTAGAACCTTCACCATAAGAAAGGTTTTTTGTTGATGTTATCTCCTTTGCATGAGGAGATCTCATGTCATCAACATCCTGGTCCCTGACCAGGTTCTCAGCCCCAGGCTGCTGCCAATTCTCCCAGAGAATGGCTCTCGATGCTGCCCAAAAATTAACAAATAAGGGATCATTAAGGAGGTTGCGCCAATCAGTGTCAAATGTAAGCCTCCCAGGGCTCTACACCATCTAAAACTAGCCAGTGGGCCGACCAAACTAAATTTAGACCATGTCAAAACACAACTGTTCACTGAAAATCCAAATTGCTTGGAATGGCTTAAAATCATGGCACTGCTGCTACTCATTGTACTGGGTCCCTACACATCTAGTCAGTCACTAAAAGTAGTCTGTCCTTGGAAATTGATGAAACTCATAATATAGGTTAAACTTCTAATTGGGTTCTCAAATATGAAATCAGATCGTTGATCTGACCAGACTTGAAAATGGCTAAAAATAGCAGCTGCTGAAAATAGAAATTGCTAAAAATAACAACTCATATTTGCCAAAAGATTGAACCCCATATATATCTCCCCAAAGGGTGTCCAAAACTATGATCATGTAATGCAACTCATCCTAATCACTTGTCCACATGTAGCCAATATGTATCCGTTGCCTGTACCTGTATAGAAATAACCTATCCAAACTTTGTCCAACCATCTATGCTTGAATAATAAAGACGTACCTGTATAGAAAAAACCTATCCAAACTTTGTCCAACCATCTATGCTTGAGTAATAAAGACACACAACCAAGTGCCATGTTTGAAAGGCACGCTCCATGAATTGTAAATTCTGTGTCAATGGACTGACTAACCAATCCACCCCGTAATGTACTCATGAACCATCGATGCCAAATGGTGAACTCTGTAACTCTGAGCTCACCCTGAATGATATCGATGGATATGTACTGTAGATTAGCACCTAGATTTTGTAAGGTCAAATCTGGTCCTTAGCAGAACTTTCATACTAACAGCTCTCAAGTTGTCTCAACTAACATAAGGGTGAGCCATTAATGCATATAATTAAGACTTATCCAGTGTCCACTACTTTGTGATGGCTCCTTCATATGAGTAATCTCAACTTAGTGACGGGGGCATTAATGAGCTCACAAACAAATATAGCTCATGGAAAAAATATGTTGTGTATCGGTACACAATTTTTTTGTAAGTGATCATCTTTGCCATTGATTGCATGCAACAAATGCTTCAACCTTGAGATTGTGTTGCCACCTGGAATTTAGAACAATGTTTTCTGTGTGATGTTATTGCTACCGGGGGTCTGTTGCAGCGTGTTCTAGACATGTAAAAGCTTGCATGATCCTTTTTTCAGGTTACCTGAATGTGCTCTAGACCTGCATGAAGCTGATTTTGCCTGCCTGAACCTGTTTCATATCTGCCTTCACGTCTGTCCACACTTGCATTCGTTGCCCATACCTGCCCAAGCCATTGTATGCGCCCATAAATACCTTCTGTGGATTGTACAACTGCCTTGGAGTGCATACTCACCTACTGCATGCTGTACAACCTGCCTCAAATTACTGCTTGTGTGCTATTGTGATGTACAACTACCTTGGTATTGTTGAATTTTAGCATTAGCATGAATACTTAAAAATTTGCAGACTAACTGATAACAAACGACAAGTGCAGTAAAAACAACGTCAACCACATCAACATATGAACACAAGATTTTATACTGGGAAATGTTTAAAGGACAAAAACCCCAAAAGCATTAGTAGTTCATCTCTTAAAATGAGATGACCGAGTTTTCTTCAATCTCAGAATTCTGAGACAATAATAATTCTTCAAGTACCAAAATCAAACCCTAATAGATTTGTTCAATAGATCCACAAATAAATTTTCCATAGGTAAGAACAAAATAGGGCATCAAGCCCTACTTCTTCTCAACTGATCAAATCTGCAGACTGTCAGAAAAATCTTCTACTTGCCCAGATTTCTGTTAAGCTGCCTGGATCTTTATCTTATGCCCAAGATTCTGCCCAATTGCCTGGATCTGTGCTGCCTGGACCCTGTCAGTTCTGCCCAAGTCTGTTGTGCTGCTGCCCGAGGTTCTGCTGAGCTGTCCGGATGTCTGCTAGCCTGCACAGGGTTCTGCCTGAGGCTGCCCGAGCTGACCCAGTCCACTTCAATACTGCCCGGAGGGCCTGCTAGGCTAAGTCACCTCGTTCGAATTCGTGTTCGAGTTCGACAACTTTGAAATTCGTAAAAAATTCGGCAATGCAAATTTTAATGATAAAATTCGGCATTAAATTCGAGAGACTATAAAATTAAAAAATATATATATACATGAATTTTTTTAGTATTAGTATTTACCATTCAGTGTTTTCTAATAATCTTAGTATTAAATATAATAATATTAGTATTAGTTTTAATAATCTGTGTTAATATTAATTTTGTTTTAGTATAATCCTAATAATAATAAAAAAACCAAAACATTAGTGATAAAATTAACATAAATAATTAATATTAATGAAATCTTTTAATATTAATAACAATGACATTAACAATTAAATTCTTAATATTATTATAAAATATACACAACTACAAACAATAAATTAAATGAACCTAGATATAATAAAATAATTGAATCTAAAACAAACTATAGGTTGGCCCGATAGAACAGTTCAGACAATTTTTTCAACAAATGCATTTACTGTCAAAACTGGTTTAGCATGAGCCCACAGACTGGTTTGGCACGGGCCATTAAAGAACTGTTTCGAGGTTTCCATTTTGACTTTCGACTTTCACGCTTTGTTGCAGCCTGTAGTTGCAGTCTAGGATGTCTGGTGTAACACAAACTCGCATGTCTTTTACTCTCTCACTGGGTTGGGCAAATTTGCGACGGCAGGTGCGGCTATGAAGTTTTGCACAGGCTGGTCTTGGATGTCGAGTGCAACATAGTTGCACGTTTTTTACTTCTCTCATGGGGTTCGGCAAGTTTGCGATGTCAGGTGCGACTATGAAGTTTCAGGAGGGCTGTCTATGTATTGTTAAATGTAAACGATGAAAATTGACGATTCTAACCCTTTAAATTCGTCCTCCCATAATATTCAGCGAATTTCGATTTCCAAGCTCAAAAAACGACGAATACGGTGACTTAGCTGCTAGGTACTCGGATGGCTGCCCGTGGCCTCAACCTTGTGCTCGGAGGCCTTCCCGTGGCCTCTGCCTTTTTCCTGTAGGTCTTCCTGTGGCCTCTGCCTTTTTCCCATAGGCCCATGAGCTGCCCGGAGGGCTTGCAGTGTACACAGCAGCCCTTATGGGCTGTCTGTTAGTGGCCCAAGAGTTTGCTGTAGCCCCGGATACCCTTACGGGCAGGTTGCTAGAAGCCCGAGGGTTTGCATAAGCAGCCCGAGGGCCTACTATAGCAGCCCGAGGGTCTGCACAAGCAGCCCAACGGTCTTTACAACCAACCCTATCCCTGCCCGTGGCCTGAGACCATGAAAGGTCTGCCTGAGAGAAATGTGGGGCAGCCTTTGAGGTAAGAAGCGCTGCCCAAAACTTATAGATGGATGCCCGTGAAGAAGATGTTCAGCCTGAGAGGAAGATGGTTGCCTGTAATATCCCGAATTTTGGATCGAACACTTATAGGCATGTCCCTATTGATTATGATGATTTTCTTGATGTTTTATTTTATATTGGGTCGAAGACCCCACTGCATATGAACATGATGATTTGTTTTATATATTGGGTGTAAGCCAATTATTGATGATATATATGTATGCTTGTTTATGTTGGGCGTGGACCTTGAAGCACATGATTGATGAGGGGTTTTGTGTTGAGCGGGAAGCACTTGAGTGATTGATGATTTGTGTTGAGCAAGAAGCTCTGGAGCACATGAGAGCTTACCTTTGTGTTGAGTGAGAAGCTCTGGAACACGTGAAAAGATAATTGGAAGTGTTGGGCATAAGCCTTGGAGCCTTCCATGTTGATGTTGAGCATAAGCTCTTGAGCATCGGATCCTTGGCCATTGTATCCGTAGGTGTATCGTACAAGTACATCCTAGCATTAGTGTTGAGCAAGGAGCTCTGGAATCGCACTGAATTGTAACTCCCTGTTAAAGCGTTGAGTATGTGCTCTGGTAAGCGCTAGGGGTTACTGAAAAGAATTTAATAACTTTTGAGTGAAAACGACTCGAGAAAAATATTGATCTCATCATACTTACTTATAAGTGATTAAATGAAATTTCAAATTTTTGTATTCTCATCAAGTATTGAAGAGATTTATAAGTGATTAAATGAAATTTCGAATTTCTGTATTCTCATCAAGTACTGAAGAGCTACCACGTTATTCAACGGAAATCCAACATGCAAGGATGTTTAGAGTTGCCTAGCCTAGTAGACCTAAACCATCTACCTACTTGACCTTAATGAAGAAGTGTCATTAAGTCTAGGGATCATGGTATATGATGCCCAAAGACAAATGTTAACAAGTGATATATTATTATGTACTTTATACATGGTATGTATAAAGAATCGAATATAATTATAATATTAATGATGAAAGAGAAAGAAAAGCTCCATCTAATTATTATTTATTATGAAAAGATAATAAATAGTCCAAAGCCTAAAAAGTCTATTTAGGAACTAGTAGAAAGTTCCTAAGTTAAAATATTAATAATTACCCAAAGTAATTGAAAAAGGGTTAAATCAAGAAACCAAGGTTTCTTTATTTAACTGTCCCTTTGACTGAAAAGTCTGTCTATAAAGACTCAAGCCAAGGAAAGGCTTGGGGTTCTGATCTATCATTAGAGGAGTAATTTTTTGCCTGTTTTGCTCTCAAGAAATTCTTGGAGAACATTTTCTTGGAAGGAAAAAGGAGAACTGATCCAGATCTGATATACCAGATAAGAAACCTTACCTTAGGAGCTTTAAGCTACTTGCATGTTGGAGTACAGCTCGGGGGGATCCGGATTTAAACTAGGAACGGTTCCAGGTCATGGTTGGGTGGAACGTGGTAGTTCCCAAGTGATTTGGTTATCAAAAACAGAGGTCAGATTTGTCTTGAATTGTTAATGCTGGATATTTGAGTGTGCAGGTTCAGCCATTAACAGAGCTTCAATTTCTAGGTATGAAGCCCTAGACTGTCTATTCTACTTTCCTAGGATATATGCTAGCTATGTTAGGTAAATGATTACTTTACATTTCCTAACCCAATGTATATATTTCTTTGTTTTAAAACTGCTAGGGTTTGCATCTTAAAGTATTAACCCTAGGCTGTGTTATCACATATATAGTAGCCGGGCTACCATATTCTATTTTTCAGATACAGTACATTTTTCAGCCAGATCTCTTACATATGAGATGCTGAGATGAGTAGTTTTGACGGATCATTATTTTATTTGTGGACTATTGTACTCTCCCATGTCAGGACTGAGTCTCAGGACACTCAAATTTGAGGACCGATGTAGCCATTTAGTCATTTACAGAGCAGTTATTGATGCCCAGATTTATATCAGTGCTTTCTCATTGGACAGATGATATTTCAGATGGATTCTATGCATGATTATGACTCGGCTCTTATTATATTGTGTTATGGTTATCATTGCTCTTATACTCATCTTTGTGACATGTAGTAACATGTAGTGTCATGATCTGGCGGTCATAATTATATGGACTTGGATGTATTTGTATTATGTATTGATGTCCCTACTCAGGTTTTGAAGTTCCTGATCTATACTCATTGGTTTTACCCTCCTTAGGGAGAATAGAGGTAGTCATTCCCACCATTGTTTTGGCTTGGTAGTGTTGGCTTCACATTTCATTGTCTCCACCCATCCATTACCTTCCAATTTTGTTTTCAACCCGACTGACTTCTTGACTTATGGCATGGAGGACCTTGTTCCCCGCTAGAACCTTTGTTGGACAAATCTCCCTGTTTATAGTGTGTCTTGGCTCTGAGTTGGTGACAGAACTTGCCTTTGGTGAGTTGGAGTGTATGCCTAAATCATTCTGGTCGGTTGTTCCGATGTTTGGCACTGTGCAAAACTCCCCCTAGTCACTTGAGATGTTGTTGGATAAAACTGAAAGCTCATGTACTACTTATATTGGAAATGTTTATATGCGCCCATGGAAAATGAAAATGCTAAAGTTGTGTTTCTTAACATATGTAAAAAAAGGCAGGAGCAATGAAATGCTAAAATACTCCTTGAAGGGTATAAGAAAGGGTCCAAAAAATCAATGGTTAAGTATATGCTATATCCAAATATTGTTGACCTTATAAATGTGAAAATGTCGTGGATGAAAGCTGTAGTTAGCTGTGCTTTTAAGCACTGGTGAAGTCCCCAAAAGGACATATAGGCCAAAAAGGCCATGGAAATAAAATGGATGATCCTAATGAAACTGGATCAAACTTGATGTAGATATGATGCCTAAGTTGAATAAGCACTCTCTGAACAACTCAACCATTTTTGAGGCACTGCCATTCTTTGTGTTGTTGTTTGTCCAGAATGTGGTTATAGTGAGTTTTTCCTTCCCATATCCAAAGTGTCATGATGTTAAGTAGGAAGTCATCCTTTGCCCTAGCTTTGTCAATTTCAACCTTCACCCTTCACTAGCAAATTGACTACAACTATGAAGTGAGTATAGTCCTGAAAGTTTGGTCTGAGTAATAATAAATAAACCCTATATATGTATTTGGTTGATACACTGCCAGTGAAATGACTGCTACTTGTTATGATTGTTGCCTAAATGAGTTGTAGAGCATGTCTTAGCCTTATAACACTTGCAGCAGATGGATGATAGTCTGAGTTATATTATTGGTATCTGATCATTTATAGATGGTTATATTGTCTATTGGATATGGTTGATGATCAGGTAGAGACCTGAGAGGGGTATGAGTATACACCCTAGATGGATTTGGACTCTCTGAGTCTAATACGATAGCCTATTTTCAGTTTCGGGCACTTACATAGATGATTAGGCTCATTTAACCTTTCTGATGCAGTTTTGCTTCATAGGATGATGTGTTTGAGCAAGGAGATGTTTTATTTGGATCTCCTAGGGCGTTGTATGGGGCATAGGGGTGTAGCCACTTGTTTGTACCATAGTACCCCCATCCCAGAGAGCCTGGTGGGCTCAGTTTGACAATGCATGCACCCTAGGAGGCTATTTTGGCAGGTTCACGTTTCCTGAGGCAGATTAATAAATGATTAAATGGCTATTGAAGAAATCGATTTGGGCTACTGAGGCAAGGAAATGACATGGGATGAGTCATGATGATGAGAGTGATGTCCTCCGCACCTTCTCCAGTAGTTGCAACACCTGATTGGGCTCACACCTACTTTTTGGGCATTTTTATATTATTTTCTGGAGCTTTTGGGAGGTTCATGATTTTCTCAAGGAGGCACAAAGTCAAAGAATTAAAATATTATATTATTTTATTGTGCCATGGGGCACCCACAGGGAGTTAGTTAACATTCCATGGACCCAGCATGTGCTTCATTTATTTCTTGTTGAGTGGGGTACCCTCTTGTTGGGTGTTTTAGTCCACTTTGGTACTTTATGGTTATATTGATCCATGTATTGTATGTTGAGTTCATCTCAACCATTGATTATAATATTTTATCTTTTAATCTTAGCCACTCATTTTGAAGTGGTTAAGATTCGGTTATGATTGTAGTTCTCTCATTTCTATTTAAAGGAGAGAGCTTCTCATTTGTAGGGGGTCTTTGGCTTTTGGATATGAATAATAGAAAGATTTTCCCGTGGATATTTTTTGGATCTGCTTTGCATCTGATGTTCTCAAATGGTGATTGGATAGTCTTCTGCTTCCTAGCATTGTGGAAATTCATGTGAGATCTATATTTTTTTCTGTTATCATTGTCTTGTCTACAAGAGGGCGTTTTGGCTGGAGCGTTTTTGCAGGGGGACTTCAACTCGTTCGGTTATCTTCGTTTTGGATCAAGGTGTTTTCATTAGTGTCATTGTGATCTATGATTACTTCTTTTTACCTTCCTATAGCATTTGGTTTATTTATCTTGTCTTAGCAAATCTAATATTGTTGACGTTTGCTAATGCAGGGTAGGGGGCGCATTGGTGGCTTGGGGCTTACCTCCGTCATAGAAATTACGTGGACCTTCCAGAATTGATCGGAATAGCAAGGATCATCGCTGTTAAGGCTTCTACAAGCATTTCCAGGTGCGATCTAACAGGTAATTCTCTTCTCTTTAGTAGATCTCAATCCATTGTACCTATTTTCCTTCCATTTTTCTGAAAATCCTTAAAATACTGAAAAAAACCCTAAAAAGTACTAAATCTGGGAACCGTCTGATTTTTGGCCAAAAAAAGTACTAAATATGGGAACCGTTCGATCTTTGGCCAAACCACTGCTGGGTTTCATAGATTGGGCCTCCCCCTCACTGAATCTACTGCAACGCTGGTCAAATTCTTGCTGGTTTGACCTAGATCTGAAATATTGTTTGAAAACTGCATAGCGACCCCATTGAAAATTTGACCTGCTAGGGTTTTGATTTTTTCTGATTTCTGACTTCATAGGCTGATAGATCGGGTCTCACACATTCCAAATCACCTCCAATGCTATCCAAATTCATGACAGTATGACCTAGATTTGAATTTTAGACTGAAAACAACCTTAGCGCCATCACTGAAAAAATGGACCTTTCCGGGGTTTACTGTTTCCGAAATCTGACAGGCTGGGCTGATAGATCGGGTCTCGAGCACTCCAAAATACCCCTAATGCTGAGCTAGATCCAGCCTGCTTGCCCTAGATCTGAAGAAATCAGTTTTTCATCCTCTTAGCCTCATTCATCAACTTTGACTTTTTCGGGATCTGACTTTTCCTAAATTTCTCTGAACCGAGTGTGTAGATCAGGCCCTCTTGATCCCATTTCCTTTTCAATGCTGAGCTGGTTGTCTGCTGGTGGCCTTAGATCAATAGATCTGTCTCAACCAACCCTAGCGCTAGCCTTCCTTGACTGAATTCCTGCCTTAACTGAGCCATCCGGACCAAAACACTTATCTGGGTCCACAGATCAGGGTCTACCCTAGGTGGGTTCACCTCAACGCTGGGTGTATACTGACTCCATTTCCCAATGCATGAAAGGCACTGATCTCCCATCCTTAGCGCTAGCCCTTAATTGACCTCTTCCCCTTGAAATTGGCTGTTCCTTGATGACTCAGACAATCACATCTGTTCACCTTTTTTATTGAGTCTGTCAGCCAGGTACTAGATAGTCTTGACTATTTTCCTGCCCATCCTGCCTCGGTTACGCTTCTCAAGCCAGAGATCATCTTCTTTAGTTGCTAGTACCAAAACCCTAGATCTAACCATTTCCCCCAAAGGTCATCCGATTACTGCTTTGGATCAGCTAATATACTGCTGAAGTCTTGATCCATCTACTGAATCCTACTATAGATCTAGAGTTTCTGAACACCTTACACCTTACGTACCTCAAAGTTTGTTTTGATTTGATCTGGTGTCTAGGTTTGATCTCTCCTATCGGGAGCAGATCTGGGTCTCCCCCGTTGTTGTCTTGGACTCAGACAACATAAAGCGAAGACTGCCTTGATTGGCGTGACAACTATGTCTTTGGGAGTCTAGGAAGTCTGGGTTCCACCTCCTTAGTTGCTTGTTCCTCTACCATCCATCTTGGATCCATCTTGCATAGGCAGCTACAAGGTTGGTGATAAGAGGCTGTAAGTGATTTCCTATACCAAGTTATCCAGGGTTTATTTATTGGTTTATTTCTGCAAGTTCAATTTATTTACTAATGTTCATCAAGGGTTCTACAACCTAATTTAATTTTTGTAGTAGTATTATTGATAAAAACTGGGTTATGTACAAACTAGGTTATTTCAGACTTGCTATTATTGTTCGCTTAGTCTTTATACACTCTACTGACATGTTCCATTTGTCAGTAGAGACATGTTATAGATTTAAATAGATTAATCTTAGAAGTAGGTTCTAAATACATTTAGGTACAACTTACAATCTATATAACCTAAGGTACTATCTACAAAGTGAACTACTATGTATATATATAAACATATATAGACATCAAACATAAACCATTAAAAGACCTTTCAAGGTTTGTACATTAAATACCTGCTAAATAGTAAAACATTTCATTTAAAAATACATCATCATAAATAAACAAACAAAGTAAGCATTGTGACTATCCATTTGGTCCAAGATCAAATCTTTGTTCACATATATAAAATCCACAGTCCTAACTAAACCATATCATAATCGCATGCATAAATATTTTAAAGGACCCTCATAACTATTGCTTATAATGACATTGGGTAAAACATTTAAAACAAATTATAAAGAACTCTGTAATTATAAACAAAGGTCATGACTTTAAACCCTGTGGGTATTCAAACCCAAGTCGTAGACCTCAATCAACAACCATATCATATATGCTTAACATTAACCAAATACATAACTCAACAGACATTCCTTATAATGAATTAAACATTATATCACACACAGAAAATCGATTCATTTATTAAAAATATCGAAATCGTATTACAAACCACAGTGATTACAATGGGAATAGGAATCGAATCCTGTGGGTATACAAGCCGAACTCTCATCTATAAATTATAAATACAACTCATACATGACCCACGAACAAGATTCAAACCCCGTGGGTATTGTTTACCAAGGCCACGCTATACATACAACGTATGCGGGCTTCATTAATAAACTCAATAATTATTACAATAACAACCCAATACATTAGCTACAGCAAGTCATGAGGCTTATGCTTTTGCCCTTGCTCTGTAAGCACGGTCTCGACCTTAACATCTAAACTACACAAAGTCTCTTTTAAAAGTCTAACTACAGCAACGAAGGCTATCGAGGGCTTGCACCCTGGGCTCACATATAATCCACGTTATTTTTCCAAACCAACGAAATCATAAACAATAAAACAAACATCTGAAGCTATGCGCATCATTCACCCAAGCCACGACTTACCAATAAAATACACAGTATGGATATAAACAACAAACTAACTCTGTTAACGATTTCACCCTACATGCTAATCAACGAAGTATAAACAATAATGAAATCCATTTGGAGCTATCGCAGCCATTAAGGGAAAGGCTCATGCCACCTACGGCATGGCCTTTACCCATGCTGTCAAGTATTTACAGTAAAGATCCAGATAACATCATTCTACACAGACCTGCAACTAAGGTGAAATGCCACTTACAAACCCACCGTAACAAACAAATAGCGCAGTATAAATTCATTAACAACCACAACAATTGTAATAACCATTACAAGTATATAAAACAGTATATATATCTATATGCCTATTATTTCCAAAGAGCCTTATTTACATAGTCGCCATTAAAGACCAAAAATGAAGCTTATATTGTAGCGCCATGGGCTTGGCACCATTGCAAGCAATGGTGCTACCCAGGCTGGAAACCCCTAAAGCAAAGTTTCGAATTTACATAAACTTATGCATAGAGCCCGTAAGGGCATAAGATTTACCCATGGCTTACAAGCCTAAAAGTATTTATAAAACCCAAGTCTGTTCATCACTGCCCGAAGGCGAATTCAAAACCCCACAGAGAAGCCCCAAATCAACCGATGAAACAAAACGCAGACAGGCTGAGAGACAACAAGCGTAGGCTTGTTGGCAAGGCTTACCTTGCACATTGTCTCCACAGTCAAGCCAACGACAGAGCTGGAGCCACGCTGCTCTTCACCATACTTTGTCACTTGCAAACACGAAGCGAAACTGGAAGCAAGAAGTATGGCAACGATGAGAGCCATAAACCAAAATGAATTGCAGACATAAAAACCCAGAACGAAGCATACCTTGAAGTCTGATGGTCGCTTCCATTTTTCCCTGCGTAGAGCCAAGACAAAAGCCCCAAATGACAAAGCGAAATGACAAAACCATCGTGAGCCATTCCTAAGTTTGGGCTGCCACGAAAACCAAGGTGCATTAATGGCACCAGCTGGTTTCCAATATCGAAGCCAAAAACCCACTTTTCCATAGTTTGATATCGTTGCCAAACAATAGTCTCCACTACCATGCAAGTCGTTATCACCCGCCTTGTAGTTGCCTGTGTGAGGTGGATCCAGGATGGATGGTAGAGGGGCAAGCAACTAAGGGGTGGAACTACGACTGCCTAGACTCCCAAATGGATGGTTGTCACGCCAATCAAGGCAATCTTCAATTTATGTTATCCTAGTCCAAGACAACAATGGGGGAGACCCATATCTGCTCCCGACAGGAGAGATCGGACCTAGACACCAGAAGAAGATCGAATGGGGCTTCAGGATACTTAAGGTGTAAGGTAAATGGAAACCCTAGCTCTAGGGTTAAGGTACTAGCAACTGATGGAGATGACCACTGTCTTGGGAAACGTGACTGTGACAAGGTGAGCAAGAACAGAGTTGGGACTGCCGAGTACCAAGGGGACAAAATCTTAGTGAAAGATAGGTGACTTGCGTTATCAGTAGGTGTTGGCAAAAGGAATAGGAGTGAGGTCAAGTTGGGGCTAGCGCTAGCTAGGAGATCAGTGCCTTGTGTGCATTGGGCAATGGAGTCAGCAGTAAACCAATGTTTCAGAGAACCCACCTGGGACACACCCTAATCTATGAACCCAGAAAGTAGTTGATCCGGAAAAGCTAAGGTACAGGAAACCCAGCTCAATGGATGGCTAGCACTAGGGCTTAGGAGGATAGATTTGCAGTTCTAGGGTTACCTGGAGGATAATGGCTCAGCGTTGAAGGAGAGAAGAGGTCAGGGTGACCTGATCCACAAGCCCAAATCAGAAAATCAGCAGAAAAATCAGATCTGGAAAAGTCAGAATTTGATGAGGGGGGGCTAGGAGGCTGAAAACCAATTTTTCAGATCTAGGGCAAACCGGAGAGAACTAGCTCAGCGTTGGGGGTGTTTTGGAATGCTTGGGACCTGATCTATTTGTCTATCTTGTCAGATTTCAGAAAAACTCACTTTTGGAAAAGTCTAATTTTCAGTGAGGGCGCTATGGCAGTTTCAGTCAATTTTTCAGATCTAGCTCAAATGGTCAAGCAATTGGATAGCGTTGGGTTGATTTAGGCTGTGTGGGACCCAATCTATCCGTTCGTGAAGTCAAAATTCAGAAAAACTCAAAACCCTAGCAGGTCAATTTTTCAATGGGGGGTTATGTAGTTTTTTGCTTAAAAATCAGATCTAGGTCAAACTATGAGGAATTTGACCAGCGTTTTAGTTGATTTGATGAAAGGGAGGCCCAATCTATGAAACCCAGAAATGGTTTGGCAAAAGATCGGACTATTCCAAGTTTATTATTTTTTAGGGTTTTCAGTGCTTTAGGAGTTTTCAGAAAAAGTTGAAGAAAAGCAAGGTACATTGGAATAAGATTTGAAAAAGAAGAGACTTACTTGCTGGATCTTACCTAGAAATGCTTGTAGAAGTCTGTAACAGTGACGATCTTGGCTATCATGATCAATTCTGGAAGATCCCCATGATTTCTATGGCATATGCAAGCTCCAAGCCACCAATGCGCCCCCTACCCTGCATGAGCAAACGTCAACCATATCAGATTTGCTAATACAAGATAAAGAAACTGAATGCTACAAGACAGTAAAATGAAGTAATCATAGATCACAATGAAACTAATGAAAACCCCCTGATCCAAGACGAAGAGAACCGAGCGAGTTGAGGCCCCCCTACAAAAACGCTCCAGCCAAAACGCCCTCCTGTAGACAAAACGATGATAGCCACGAAAAATATAGATCTCACGAAAATTTCCACAATGCTAAGAAGCTGAAGACTAGCTAATCACTACAAGACAGTAAAATGAAGTAATCATAGATCACAATGAAACTAATGAAAACCCCCTGATCCAAGACGAAGAGAACCGAGGGGGTTGAGGTCCCCCTACAAAAATGCTCCAGCCAAAACGCCCTCCTGTAGACAAAACAATGATAGCCACGAAAAATATAGATCTCACGAAAATTTCCACAATGTTAAGAAGTTGAAGACTAGCTAATCACCATTTGAGCACATCAGATGCAAAGCAGATCCAGAAAAATTTCCACAAAAAAGTCTTTCTATTATTCAGATCCAAGAGCCAAAGACCCTTTACAAATGAGAAGCTCTCTCCTTTAAATAGAAATGAGAGAACCTCAATCATAATCAAGTCCTAATCGCTTTCAAAACGAGTGGCTAAGATTAAAAGATGAAATGTTCTAATCACTGGTTGAGATGAGCTCAACATATGACACATGGATCAATATAACCATAATTTACCAAAGTGGACTAAACCACCCAAAAAAAGGTAACCCACTCAACAAGAAATAAATGAAAGCACATGGTGGGTCCAAGGAGTGTTTGACTAACTCCCTTTGGGTGTCCCCATGGCACAATAAATAATATAACAATTTAATTCTTTGACTTTTGTGCCTCCTTGAGGAAATCGCGAGCCTCCAAAAAGAGCTCCAGAAAATAATAAAAAATGCCCAAAAAAATGTGTGGGCCCAATCAGGCGCTGCAACTGTTGGAGAAGGTGTGGAGGACATCACTCTCATCATCATGACTCATCCCATGTCATTTCCTTGCCTCAGTAGACCAAATCGATTTCTTCAATAGCCATTTAATCATTTTTTAATTTGCCTCGGGAAACGTAAACCTGCCAAAACAACCTCCTAGGGTGCTTGTGTTGCCAAACTGAGCCCACCAGGCTCTCTGGGATGGCGGTACTATGGTACAAACAAATGGCTGCACCCCCCTATGCCCCTACAACGCCCTAGGAGATCCAACTGAAACATCTCCCTACTCAAATATATCAATCTGTGAAGAAAAACTGCATCAGAAAGGCAGAATGGGCCTGATCACATCTGTAAGTGCTCGGAACTAGAAATAAACTGTCTCATTGGACTCGGAGAGTCCAAATCTATCTAAGGTGTATACTCATAACCCTCATAGGTCTCTATCTGACCATCAATCACATCAAATAAACAATATAACCATCTGTAACTGATCAGATACCCATAATAACTCAGACTACATCCATTTGCTGCAAGTGTTAAAAGGTTAAAACTTAAGACATGCTCTACAACTCATTCAAGTAACAATCACAACAAGTAGCATTCATTTCACTGGCGGTACATCAACCAATACATATATAAGGCTTTATTTATTATTACTTAGACTTAGACTTTCAAGACTATACTCACTTCATAGCTGTAGCCAATTTGCTAGTGAAGGGTGAACGGTGAAAATGACAAGGCTAAGGCAAAGGATGACTTTCTACTCAACATTATGACACTTTGGATAAGGAAAGGGAAAACTCACTATAACCCATGTTGGACAAACAACAACACAAGGAATGGCAGTGCCTCACAGATGGGTGAGTTGTTTAGAGAGTGCTTATTCAACTTAGGCATCATGTCTACATCAAGCTTGATCCAAATTCATTAGGATCACATTTTATTCCATGGCCTTTTTGGCCTATATGACCCTTTTGGGACTTCACCAGTGCTTAAAAGCACAACTAATCGCAGCGGTCATCCAAGACATATTTTATAAGGTCAGCGTATTTTTTATCATTGCTTTTTGGACCTTTTCTTATACTCTTCAAGGAGTATTTTAGCACTTCATTGCTCTTGCCCTCTTTACATATGTTAAGAAACACAGTTTTATAATTTTCATTTTTCATGGGCGCATATTCAATAATTTCAACATAGGCAGTACATGAGCTTTCAGTTTTAGCCAACAACATCTCAAGTGATTAGGGGGAATTCTGCACAGTGCCAAACATCGGAACAACCGACCAAAATGATTTAGGGATACTATCCAACTTACCAAAGGCAAGTTTTGTCACCAACTCAGAGCCGAGACACAATGGAGACAGGGAGGTTTGTCCAACAAAAGTTCTAGCGAGGAGAAAGATCTTCCATGCCATAAGTCAAGAATTCAGTCGGGTTGAAAACTAAACTGGAAGGTAATGGATGGGTGAAGACAATGAATGATGGAGCCAACACTAGCAAGCCAAAACAATGGTGGGAATGACTACCTCTATTTTCCCTAAGGAGGGTAAAACCAATGAGTATAGATCAAGAACTTCCAAGTCTAAGTAGGGACATCAATATATAGTACAAGATACAACAAAGTCCATATAAATATAACCGCCAGATCAAGATACCACAAGTTAATACATGTCACAAGAATCAGTATAAGAGCAATAATAACCATAACATAATATAAAATGTTGAGTCATAACCATGCAATATAATCCATCTGAGCACCATCTGTCCAATGAGAAAGAACTGACATAAAACTGGGCATCAATGACTGCTCTGAAAATGACATAAATGGCTATATCAGTCCTCAAATCTGAGTGTCCTGAGACTTAGTCCTGACATGGGGGAGTACAACAGTCCACTAATATAATCATGATCCATAAAAAATGCTCATCTTAGCATCTCATATGTAAGAGATCTGGCTGAAAAATGTACTGTGTCTGAAAAATAGAATATGGTAGCCTGGCTATTATATATGTGATAACAGTCATTAAACCCCAACGTATATGGTTCAACCATATGGTATGTTCGCCACCCTTTATTATATTACAAAGTTTAAAATATAGCAAGGGTATGCCGAGCAAGGTTACTTGGAAGCGGAAGCGGAAGCGGGAAGCGGGTGCGGAAGCGGAAGCGGGAAGCGCCTTTTTCAAAAGAATCCGGTTAGGAAGCGTTTTAAAAAAAATATATATTTTTATATATTTTAATAACAAAAGCACCTAGAACATTGAATTAGTTATGAAAAGCATAAAAACATGATATAAACCATGGTCCATATTCATAATACCATATAACATCATTAATCAATCATCAATGATTCAATCATCTAGTAGTGAATTCGTCAACCATAGGTCCAATATCCAGATTCCATATTACATAACATCAACATTTAAGCTTCAAATTTTAACATCAACCATGAAATGAAAGTTGAATCAATTCAATTTCACGAAGCATCATAATCATTGATTCATTACCAATAATGCAAAGTTGAAAACATTGAACTTCAAAAGTAGGTTCAACTTCAAACTTCAAACTTGAATTGCCATGTAATGTTTACAAAATGTCAAAATATACCATAATAAGTTATAACTATAAAAGAGTCAATGTTCTAGAAAATGTAAGGTACTGTAAACAAGAAAAAACAAGAAAAAATCTAATGTTTCCTCTTGCCACGAGAAATTTCTAATTTCTTTTCCCGTGGCCTATGAACAATGGCAGTTGTATCATCTCCCCCTGTAGCTCGTGAAGCTAGAGCTGCTGAACCACGTCCAACACCTGCACGCCCCCCACTCATTGATGTGAATGGAGGTCGTGAACCTGAAGGCAAAGCTGGTGCATCGGATGGGAACAAGCTACAAGTTGGCGGTGGCATTGCTGTTGCTGTTGCTGCTGCTAGGTCATCTTCCTCGCCCAAAAGCTCTTGCTCCAAGCGCTCTAAAGTTAAGGATCCATCCTCCAAGTTATGCTCCTCCGGATTGTTGTCCCAAGTGACATATGATCTATCAGTTTTGGCCCGCTCACAGTAATGACTCAACAACCTCAAGTTGTAATGTACATAAACCAAGCTTTCTGCCCGGTTTTCATTTAATCTGTTTTTTTTCACGGAGTGTATGAAGCTATAGGTGCTCCAACACCTTTCTGGAGAGGAACTGTTAACCACCTTTGAAAGCACTCTCATTGCCATTTTATACAAGCGCGGGCATGGTGAGCCATACATGGTCCACCATTCCATAGAAGACACCCTATCTCGATCTCTTTTTGCATGCAAAGTACCAAACGGACCAAGCTCACTAAGGTATTTGCTTAATTTACTGCGCAAATAGTCACATTCATTGGGATCACTGACCAACTTATCTATAGCAGTCATGTACCCAGCCTGTACCTCTGAATCTGTGAGGTTTTTTCCTTTCCATACCCCCAGGTGCTGGTTTGGCCAACCAAGATGGAGAATAATATTTAGGTGTTAATACATATGCCAAGGCATGCAGTGG
>LPNX010563829.1:505926-545302 GCA_001517045.1 Pseudotsuga menziesii
TAGTTCCAACTTTGAGTGAGTGCGAAAAATGCCGTGGGCATTGCTATGATTGGTAATAAATCTTATCATGTGCTTGCCCTTTTTGTACAATGCACCAATCCATCTGTAATCATTCTCCTTTATCTTAATAATGTCATGCATCAAAAGGTTCAACGTGTGAACCAAACACCCGGACCAAAATATGTTGGGGTATTTATCTTCAATGATTGCTCCTGCTGATTTGCAATTAGCAGCGTTATCAGTTATGACTTGAATGACATTGTATGGACCAATACTTTCAATGGTTTTGAGTAGGAGTTCTGCAATGTTTAAACCGGTCTTGAATTTCTCTGAGTAGTCATGGGCTGAAAGGAAGACTGCACCACTAGCAGACACACCAAGAATATTTATCAATGGCTTGCCTTTTACATTTGTCCAACCATCTGATACAATTGATACCCCAGTATCATTCCATTCATTTGTGAATTGCCCCAAAGCGGCTTGGATCTTGGCTTTTTCTTTGTCAAGCCCCACAGTTCGAGCTTTGTCATACCTGGGGCTCATGTATCCTGCTGGGGCACCGCGGATGGCAGCTACCATTTCATGCTAATAGGGTGAGCGAAGAACATTGATTGGTATGCCACATGCAAAGAGAAACCGGTACACCTTTGAATCCACATCATCCCTACAACCTTGGTCAAGGAAATCTGATAATGTCTTCAGCGATCCCACGGGCGAGAATCCACTACCTTTGGTGGATGGGCTTGAGAGGTCATTCACATTGTCAGCCTTTAACCCTTTTGATTTGTATATTGCTTCATTTTCCTCCTTCCTATAGATGGCTCTTTGTGTTGGGAGAACCTTCTTGCAAATACAAACTCCTCCTGATTTTTTTTCATCAGATGGCATGCTCCCACATAGATGTCTTCTCACACGGGTATATGAACTTGTGTAAGTAATATTACAATGGTGGCAAGTGAATTTGCAGGTTCCACCCCCTTTGCCTCCTTGTGTCTTTGTGACATATTTCCACAAGGGTGTTAGCTCCTCTTTGGCTTTCTTTGGGTTCCGGTCGTCTTCCTCCTCCTCCTCCTCCTCCTCCTCTTCTTCCTCCCCCTCCTCCTCTTCTTCACCATGGTATCTACGACTACCCACTTCTTCATCCTCCCCATCATTCCTCCTCCGGTTTCCAACCACCACCATCAAAACAACAAATGGAACCAACAAAATAAACCACAAACCAAAACCTATCACCATGTTTGTTGAGAGTTGGAAGTTGGAATAGATTTTATAACCTGTTACCTGCAATAGAATGAGGGAGGCCACATGGGAAAGAGTAGGAGAGGAAGTAGAAGTTGAAGAACATCTACAATCATCTAATACCAAGCATCTAGATTCTACAATTTCAAAGTTTCAAAAATCCAAACACAAAGCAAATCAATAAGAGAGGGTTTTAAAATTTAGAGCCTACTTCTTTGTCTTCTTCAAGCTTGATGGGAGCCTCCTTTGCCTTCTTCAAGCCTCCTCTCCTCTCTTCTCTTCTCTTCTCCTCTCCTCTCCTCTCCTCTCCTCTCCTCTCCTCTCCTCTCTTCTCTTCTCTTCTCCTCTCCTCTCCTCTCCTCTCCTCTCAATCAATAGAAAATGAAAATGAAAATGGAATGGAATGAAAATGGGCTTTATCCCTCACACACATCTCCTAAACCCTCTATACAAACCCTAAGGCCCAACCGTGGGTCCCCCAAGCAACCACGCGGATTTTACTAGTCTCCAAATCGGCGGAATCGACGGAAGCGTTTTCGGGAATTGAAGGAAGCGTTTCAGGAAGCGTTTTTTTTAAACAAGAATCGATTTAGGAAGCGTTTTTTTGGCGATTCGAAAGCTCGAACCCTAAACGATTCCTGGCGATTCCTCTTTTGGGCAGGGAGCGTGTTATAGACAGAGGAATCGCGATTCCTAGTTGATTCCTAGGCGATTCCCTTGGAATCGCGATTCCGGAGCGGGTTCGAAGGGGGGGGGGACGATTCCCCGCAACCCTGATGCCGAGTGCATAGTCCATGTATAGTATGCGCTAGTCCAAAGTTTAAGCCACAAGGCATAAAGTATATAGATAACATATAAACCATAGGCTTGAAGCCTTAATAACATTGCGCTTCCCTAAGCTTAATGCTTGGTAAACATGGCATATAAAATATGCCATGTTAGTAATTAAAAATTTATAAATATCCAAGGTCTGGTTTTTACGCCAAGAACATAACCTGCAATTAAGAAAAACATAGGATATGTTAATAGTTTTAATAAAATAAACGTAGAACGTAAAATATACTAATATGTAAACGACGAAATATAAACCATAATGAAGTATAAGTAGTACATCGGAAATTTAGTTGTGATAGCTAAACTGACGAAGATAGCACTTACCGTGTTATAAATCTGAGTCGATAAGGAATCGTAGCAACAAGCAGTAGGTCTTTTAGGATCAAGATATTTAGTGCTTTTTAAATAAGACTCCGTCACAAGATATGATCTGTATATGAAATAAAAGAGGTGCCTTAGTTCAGAGAACTAAGTAAGCTTGCAAACAAGTAAACACCTTTACCTCTCAGATTGTCATGGGAGGACGAGTCCCGCCACTCCGCCCACTTTGTTTCCACAAACAAAGTTAAGTTAGGACTTTTCAAATAACAAGTAAGACTATGCAGAAAGGACGAAGCATTTAAATCAAGTAACAACGCAAACACGACAAATGTATACTAATAAGAACCAAGCAGTAAACAACAGTACAACATCGTAAGGAAAATGCATTAATAATAATGACTGAAAGTAAAACGACAAAACGTAAGAACAACTTACGAGTAAACAGTGGTACATGTAGTGTACGATATATTTCCGCAAGTCAATAATGTTCTGCATAGGTAGTTTTTACTAGCCTAATAAATTTTTATTTTGGTTTTTGATTTTTGGGGACATTACACTGCCTATGGGTGACTTGCAATTGTTGTGGAAGAGGGTTAGGATAAAACCCTAACCTAAAAACAGATAAGAATTGCTGCTGCTGATAAAACCCTAGCTTAGGGTTTAGATCCAAAAGCAAATGTGGATGCCCTAGCTAGACTCATCCATGCTAGGGCATACACCAAAACTTCCTCTTCTTCTTGAAACAGTAAAATATTATTTTATGGAGCAGATGTACCTGTGGAAGCCAAGTGTGTGATAATGAAATGGATTGAACTTCTTTTATATCCCGAATCACTTGCAAGTGGGCCAAAATCAGAAAGAATAAAATAATATTATTTTATTCTTTTCTAATTTTCACTTTTACCTTTAGCCTTCCTGTGGTCCAAAAGTCCTTTATGTATTTTTGACTTTTTCTTTTAACCTTTTTCAAGTGCCCCTGTGGTCAATGCAAGTGGTCAAGGTGGCCTTTCATCACCACTCAAAGTACATCATCATAAACAAAGAGAATTACTAGTGCTTTTGTCTCACACTCTGTGTGACGTTAAGATCAGGTACTAGGGTGTCTTAACTAAGGGTAGCTAAGCCTTAGAGAAGATCGCAAAGCCCATTGATTAAGGGTCAGAGTGTCACACATGCCTAGACCTAGTCTAAGGCTTATAGTGCCTTCTTCGCAACAGACTAGGTGCCTTAGTCATAGCTGCATAATTTGACACTAGGTCAAACCCTTGGTAACAGACCAAGCTCCTCCATTCTCCAAGAGAATGGCGCTCAGCCCCGGGCTGAGTCTTGGTAACTGACTAGGTGCCTCCATTCAAAAGAATGGCTACTCAGAGCTAGGCTCAGTCTATGAGTACTAGACTGGTCCACATCGTGGTCTTGGACTAGATGTCTACCATTCAACAGAATGGTCACTCAACACAAGGTTGAGTCCCCCTAGTACTGGACTGGGTCCATATCATGGTCCTTAACTAGATGTCATTCAATAGAATGATCACTCAACTCTAGGTTGAGTCCCCCTAGTGCTGAACTGGGTCCATATCCTGGTCTTGGACCAGATGTCTACCATTCAACAGAATGGTCACTCAACTCAAGGCCGAGTCCCCCCAGTGCTGGACTGGGTCCACACCCTGGTTCTGGACGAGGTGTCTCCATTCTCCTTAGAGAATGACTCTCGATGCTGCTTAGAAAAATCAACACTCCCTCTCAGCGAGAGAGGCATTCTTTGCCATGCCAAGCTTGTCACGAAAGTATACGAGCTTTGATGTTGTCAGAGGCTTGGTTAAGATATATGTGATCTATTCATCCGTACGAATGTACTGCACCTTCTGAGCACCTCTTTGGATTAGGTCTCTAATGAAATGATACCTCATTTCAAATACTGAGTTCTCTAAAAGCTTTATGCAACTCTGATTATCGCGGTGGATGATTGTTGAGTCAAGCTTTCCTCCTAACAGATCGGATATAAGTTTTTTGAGCCAAATTGCTTCCTTGCAGGCATCACTTGTTGCGATATACTCTGCCTCAGCTGTACTCTGAGCTATAGAATCCTGCTTCTTGTTGGACCAAGAGATCATTGCAGATCTCATACTGAAGCAATAACCAGAGGTACTTTTCCGGTTTACTGCACTACTAGCCTAATCTGAATCAGTATATCCATATGAAAATACTCCACTGTTGGAAGTATACCTGAGCCCATAAGTGTTAGACATGAATTGACTTAGAGCATTCTTTGTGTAATAGATGTCTGCTCTCGTATGCACAAGATACATCAAGGATCCAATAAGCTGTCTGTACAAAGTAGAGTCCACATCCTGTGAACTGGTAGCTGAGTCACCCAACTTTGTCAAGTTGGTAGTCATGAGTATGCCCATATACTTGTAGTCCTGCATCCCAAAACTCTACAAGATGTCCACTGCTTACTTTCCTTGTGTCAGGAAGATCTTGCCTGGCTTTTGCTAGACCTCTAAGCCAAGGAAGTTAAGCACTAATCCAAGATCTTTCATCTCGAATTTAGAGGTAAGCTCCCTCTTACACTGCTCTATCAATTGTTCATCACTTGCTAGAAACACGTCATCTATATATAGGACAAGTATCAAGACATGATTATGAACAACCTCAAAGTACAAGTTAGACTTAGCTGTACTTTTGAAAAACCCCAAATTATGGAACAATTCATCCATCCTCGCATACCAGACTTTTGGAGCATACAAGGCTTTCTTCACAAAGCCTTTAGGTTGTTCAATATAGGCTTCCTCCTCAATCTTACCATTGAGGAAGGCTGTCTTTACATCTATCTGATCTAACTTCCATCCGAATACTACAGCAAGAGAAATGATGGTTCTAATGGTAGTATACGTGGAAACTGGAGCAAATGTCACTACTGACTTTCCTGTTGATCTGGGAACAACTTCCCACACATCATTCTTCATGAATGAATTGTACTCTTCAATCATGGCATGAACCCATACCTGTTTACTTGTTGCTTCTTTGTATGATGGAGGTTCTATGCTGTCAAGCTGACTCATAAGACCAGAGTATTTTCGTGGTCTTATGTTTTCTCTGAAAGTCCCAGGAGGAGCTTTATGCTTCTCGCCTTCTCGTACGATTTCTCGGTACCAAGCCGGTCTCCTTTTGGAAGGAGGATCTTCAAGTAGTTCTTCTGGTGGACTTTCAGTGTCTTCTGGAACATCTGGAATTTGATCCTCAATTTCCTGTTCCTCCCTCTAAGTTTTTGAACCTAGAAACTCAAGTGGAGGTACTTCATCTTCCTTTGAAAGCTCTTGTGCTTGACGAAACATAGCTTTCTCATGGAAGACCACATCTCTGCTGACTATCTTCTATAAGCCTGGAAGAGCTGTGTAGTGGAGATGTCCAAACCTTCTATGCCACTGCTCACATGGATCAACTGCATGAGTGGAATCCTCGGAAGACCTGTAGAGTCCTCCCTCTTGAACCCCAATCTGTACTGCTAAATTTAGGTCTTCATCCTTTGCCCATAGAAGGACTTTCTTGTCCATGAAGAGGACTTTGTAGCCCTTGTCCTCTAAGCCAACAACAGATAGAAGATTCTTCTTCAAACTAGGAACATATAAGACATCATCAACATGAAGAACTGTACCTGAGTCAAGTTGAAGTGAAGTTGAGCCAACTCCTTCAATCTTGTAGGTGGAGTCATCTACAAGTTCCACCTGTGTGGTGAACTTCTTCTTTCTGTAACTGGTGAGAGCTTCATGGTTACCTATCATGTGCCTAGAGGCACCACTATCTACCAACCAATAGGTAGCATTATCTATATGATGGAACCAGAGAGAGCAAAAACCAGGTAGTACTCTCTTTTAGGTTCTTCTTCTTTGTTAGCCTTGGTTTTCTTCTTCGTCTTTGGTTCTTCTTCTTCTTCTTTTGTTGCTTCTGCAGTAGAGGCATGAAACTTCCTTTTTGGTTCTCTTCTTGGTTTGCCTACAATCCTTGGCAAAATGTCCAAACTTGTGGCAATTATAGCATTCCACTTTTGACATATCAGAGAGCTTACCTTGAGGTTTCTTTGCCTTCTTTTGCTGAGGGAAGGGTTTATTGAACTTCTTTGTCTTTGTTGCAAGTGCAAGGTCACCTTCCTTGGTTACCTTGCCTGAGGTCCTTCCTTCTTCTTCTATGCAATCATGCCACAGTCTTTCGAAAGTTGGCTGATTCTCTCTTCCACTGACAGATGCCATGAAGGTCTCCCAAGAGCTTGGGAGACCATCAACCACAGTTTGCACAAGGTCATCATTATCAACAGAAATACCAATAGCAATAAGTTGATCTTTTACCTGTGCAATCTTCGTGAAGAAGGAACCAACTCCTTCATCCTTGTTTAGCTTCAAAGTTTGTAGCCTCTTCTTCAAGACTCTCTTCTGACTGGGAGCCTTCTTCTCATACAAGTTGGCCAAGGCATCAAAGCATTCTTTGGCAGTCTTTAGAGCTGTGATGTTGGGCATCACTGTTTCTTTGATAGAATCATTGATGATTCTTCTAGCTTTACCCTGCTTCCTCTTGTAAGCAAGTCTGCCAGCATTAGATGTTGGCTCTTCACTGACATTAAACACAACGTCATCCAAGTCATTTTCTTCAAGAATGGTTGTTAACCTGGCCTTCCAAGAGTTGTAGTTGGCTAAATCTTATAGCTTCTCTTCCGGTTTGAAGATGTTGACGGCCATCTCTGCCACTTAGTCAAATGTTAAGTCTACAAAACTTATCCCAAGGTCTAGGAAGACAACAACAACGTCCTGTTTACTGTTGATTTTTGTACCTAGGCAGATGTTCCCTAGGTGACTTTAATTTTGCCTAAAGTCACTTTAAGAGGGAAAAAGGTGACCCTCACATTAATTGTCACTTAATGAGACTTTATGACTATAAAGTCACTTTTTGATAAATTTAAGTGGGTGAGTGATTTTATTTATGAGAAATAAATAAAAGTGATTTTCACTCTCATTTCATCTTGGCCATTGATTTGATTCTTTCTCCACCGTTGGATTAAGAAACTCACTTAGGGCAAACAAAAGGGTTGAGGGAGGCAAAGAGACTTCACTTGTTCATTTTCAGGTTGAAGGAGAAGAGAGCTGAGAGAGAGGTCGAATAGCTGAGAAGGGACACGATTTTCCAGGTGAAGGACAGCCATTAATGCACAGAAATCGAGGAAGTACGGCCTGCATTTAATTGCTGAAGGTACGGCACAGAAATCGAGCAGTACGGTCTGCATTTAATGAGAAGGTACGGTTGCATTTATTGCTGATAAAAATCGTGGTACGGCCTGTACGGCTGCATTTATTTCCCTGCACAGTTTTCGAGGAGGTACGGCCCAGCATTTAAGGGCACGAAAATCGAGGAAGAACAGCAGCATTTAATGCTGTACGAGCAGCACGGTTTTCGAGGCTGATAGGACTACTGTACGGTCACGGTACGGACTGTACGGACAGGGTACAGTTTGCTGTACGTTCCAGTTAGCTTCAGCACGATTTTCGAGGAAGGGTACTGTTTTTGTACTGCTGGTTTATGCACAGAAATTGGGAAAAAATGAACAGCTGAACATTTTTACCAGACTGCTGGTGGAGATAAGTTGTATTTGCATCATTCAATTTCTGCCTTGTAAATTTGCTGAAGAAATAATTAAAATCTCTCCTCTCTGACTGGTTTTCCCCGTGGGGGTTTTTCCAGGGTTGATTAGCCAAAAATCTCTGAGTAAATTTTATGGTGTGCATGCATGTGTTTTCAGCCTGTTAGTGTTTTTTCTGCGTGTTTAAATTGTTCAGGAAAATTTTCATAAGTAGCTTCAAGCCTATGCAAAACCGGCTGAAGTGAAACACACAAAATTGTTCATTAAACCAGCAAGCAGTTAAACTCAGTTTTTCAACATTTACTGTGTCTTCACATGCCAGGAACTGATACCATGTTGAATTTTAGCATTAGCATGAATACTTAAAAATTTGCAGACTCATTGATAACAAATGACAAGTGTAGTAAAAACAACATCAACCACATCAACCCATGAACACAAGATTTTTCACTGGGGAAACCTTTAAAGGCAAAAACCCCAAAAGCATTAGTAGTTCATCTCTGAAAATGAGATGACCGAGTTTTCTTAAATCTCAGAATTCTAAGATAATAATTCTTCAAGTACAAAAATCAAACCCTAATGGATTTGTTTAATAGATCCACAAATAACTTTTCCACAGGTAAAAACAAAATAGGGCTTCAAGCCCTACTTCTCAATTGATCAAAACTGTAGATCTGTCAGAGAAATCTTTTACTTGCCCAGATTTCTGTTAGGGTTCCCGGATCTTTATCTTATGCTCGAGATTCTGCCCAAGTTGCCCGGATTTGTTTTGCCCGGACCCTGTCAGTTTTGCCCAAGTCTATTGTTTTTCCCCCGAGGTTTTGCTAACTTGCCCGGATGTCTGCTAGCCTGCTCAGGCTTCTGCTCGAGGCTGCCCGAGTTGACCCAGTCCACTTCAATACTACCCGGAGGGCATGCTAGGTACTCGGAGGTCTGCTCGCGGCCTCAACTCTGTGCTCGGAGGCCTTCCCGTGGCCTTTGGCTTTTGCTCTGAGGCCTGTGAGCTAGTCGGAAGGATTTCTATGTACACAACAACCCTTATGGGCTGTTTGTTGGTGGCCCAAGGGTTTGCTGCAGCCTCGGATGCCCTTATAGGCAGGCTGCTAGCAGCTCGAGAGTCTGCATAAGCAACCCGAGTGTTTGCACAAGCAGCCCAAGGGTCTGCTGTAGCAGCCCGAGGGTCTGCACAAGCAGGCCAAGGGTTTGTACAACCAGCGCTATCCCTGCCCGTGGCCCGAGACCGTGAAGGTTTGCCTGAGAGAAACGTGGGGCAACTCGTGAGGTAAGAAGGGCTACCCGTGAAGAAGATGTTCAGCCTGAGAGGAAGATGGCTGCCCGTGGGTGACTTGTAGTTGTTGTGGAAGAGGGTTAGGATAAAACCCTAACCTAAAAACAGATAAGAATTGCTGCTGCTGATAAAACCCTAGCTTATAGATCCAAAAGCAAATGTGGATGCCCTAGCTAGACTTATCCATGCTAGGGCATACACCAAAACTTCCTCTTCTTCCTGAACCAGTAAGTTCTTCTTTTATGGAGCAACTGTACCTGTGGAAGCCAAGTGTGTGATAATGAAATGGATTGAACTTCTTTTATATCCTTTGAGTCACTTGTAAGTGGGCCAAAATTAGAAAGAACAAAATAATATTATTTTATTTTTTTCTAATTTTCACTTTTACCTTTAGCCTTCCTGTGGTCCAAAAGTCCTTTATGTATTTTTGACTTTTACCTGTGGTCAAAAAGTCCTTTATGTATTTTTGACTTTTACTTTTAACCTTCTTCAAGTGCCCCTGTGGTCAATGCGAGTGGTCAAGGTGGTCTTTCATTACCACTCAAAGTACATCATCATAAACAGAGAGAATTACTATGCTTTTGTCTCACACTCTGTGTGACACCAAGATCAGGTACTAGGGTGTCTTAACCAAGGGTATCTAAGCCTTGGAGAAGATTGCAAAACCCCATTGATTAAGGGTCAGAGTGTCACACATGCCTAGACCCAGTCTAGGGCTTATAGTGCCTTCCTGGTAATAGGCCTGGTGCCTCAGCCATAGCTGCATAATTTGACACTAGGTCAAATACTTGGTAACAGACCAAGCACCTTCATTCTCCAAGAGAATGGCCCTGAGCCCCGGGTTGGGTCCTGGTAATTGACTAGGTGCCTCCATTCAAAAGAATGGCTACTCAGAGCTAGGCTAAGTCTACCAGTACTAGACTGGTTCACATCGTGGTCCCGAACTAGATTGACCATTCTACCATTCAACAGAATGGTCACACAACACAAGGTTGAGTCCCCCCAGTATTGGACTGGGTCCATATCATAGTCCTTGACTAGATAACATCATTCAACAGAATGATCACTCAAATCTAGGTTGTGTCCCCCCGTGCTGAACTGGGTCCACATCCTGGTCTCGGACCAAATGTCTACCATTCAACAGAATGGTCACTCAACTCAAGGCTGAGTCCTCCCCAATGCTGGACCGGGTCCACACCCTGGTTCCGGACCAGGTGCTCCATTCTTCTAAGAGAATGACTCTCGATGCTGCTCAAAAAAATTAACAGGTATGCTTGACTGTGGTGCATTGTATAGACATTTTGGGATGAGTGCCTGTATATTGTACTTGTTTTGTTCCTCTTATCACTCTTTTACAATGTTTATGTGGCTGTATTGATACTACATTTTGGCTAGTTGATGGTGCTATATTACGGCTAGATTTTGCCAAAATTAAATTTTTGAGCTGAGCTATTAATTTTTAAAATTTGGACTTAGCTGGCCAATAAAATTTGAAGAAACTAAGGGAGCTGTCTAAAGATTAGACAATTTTGACTTTTTCCATTATTATTGATGGAATAGGGTGATCTAATCTTTGGCCAGATCATAACTTTTCATTGTTTGGAAATCTATTTTTGATTGTAGAAATGGATTCAGCCTTTTCAAAAACCCCTGTTCCTTCCTGCTTGTGTAATCTCAACACCTTATATGTACGATTCCAACAATTCTGGCTGGATTTTGGAAAGAGGTCCAAATTGTCTCATCTTTAGACTACTCAGAAACTAAGATCTGACTGATCTTTCCTGTGTGCCGACTTTTCTTCAGCCTTTGTTTGACTTCTTAATTGCTTTTAGTTTGCTGAGTCCCTTGGGCATGATTCCTTGTTTATATACTCCCACAGTTCTTTAGTGGCGTTTCTTGAACCTTTACCATGTTCCAGATGCCAAGTTCTACAGTGTCTCTAATACCATGCTGTTTGAATCCATACAATAGTTGCAGAAAAGTAAGTGCACCGGCAAATGCGAGATAAAAAACATATGAATGTGTTCCATTATATTTTTGAAAAGTATATTATATGCGAGTACAACTGAAAGTGACCTTTACCATGTTCCAGATGCCAAGTTCTACAGTGTCTCTGATACCATGCTGTTTGTATCCATACAATAGTTGCAGAAAAGTAAGTGCACCAGCAAATGCGAGATAAAAAACATATGAATGTGTTCCATTATATTTTTGAAAAGTATATTATATGCGAGTACAACTGAAAGTGACACTTTATATTTCGCTTAACTAAAGACAAATAAAATAGTATTTCAAGCTAATAACAGTACGTATTGACTTTATACTAACATGTACTTTTTAACTTAAATCTTTGAAGTAGGGCGTAATAGTTATGACTCATGACCATTACACATACTTTATTAGTCTTCTAGCTTGTAATCAGCTCCAAGTAGTTAGCTTTGGGAATAAACTTGTTAATACCTTTGTTAAGGTTGGATCCTAATGATTGTTAAGTTCTTATCTCTTGATTGCAACCAATCCATTTATTTAGTTCAAAATTCTCTTCCAAGTGTTTGGCAGAATATCTACTTTACGTTAACAAAGTTTTGAAATTTGGACTACAGACTATAGCTATAATAGAGAATCATATTGTCAAAGATTAATTAGTGTACATTTGATTCTGAATTCATCACAAGGAAACCTTTGAGAGATTTCTCTAAATAAAATTACCACATAGTTATTGGATGCTCTATAATCCCGCAAACAATTTTTCTGACTACTACTGAGTAGTGAGTACCTATATTAAAATGTTGTAATTAATTTAAACAAAAAGTTTAAATCACCTACCAGGTATACACTACTAAATTTAATCTAAAGAAGACTTGAAATAAGTAAGTTGCAAGGGTTCATGATGTGAATACTATTTCAGTTTTTAAATTTTGGACCTTTTTCAAGGAAACCCTCTCTGGGAAACCCAGGGTATGCTTACTTGTATTATTGGATGACATCCCTAGTAAACCCATTGTAGATTAGTGTGCTTAACTGAAGGGGGAGTTTGAACCAGGCACTTTCGGGCATAGAACTAGCCAAATGCCGAGCAACATTGGCAACAACCAGTTGAGTGAATCCCTTGGTCTCTTTTTAACGTTTGGATTTAGGGATGCAAGTGGTGCAATATTTATTTCTTTGTGGTGGGTGATGGGGTATAAGCACTGGGTTTGGAAAATTAATGTCAAACTTGCTTCAAAATGCTTGAACCTTTCTCCAATGGAGTGAAATCTTCCTCTATTGGGCTGAAATCTTCCTCTATTGGGCTGAAATCTTCAATGTTTGGAATCTCAAATCTGAAAGGAGTCCCATAAAATAATTATGAAATCTGAAGGGTTAATATATATGGAGGGGCCATAAAACAGAAATGAAGGATCTGATACCATCCAGAAACTCCATTTATTCTGATTTTGATCCCACCATATTCTAAATGAGGATCCTGCTAGAGTCAAAATATAACAATATGGGGATTAGAGGATAGCTTTGGGAGTTGAGTTTTCAGCCTCCTTGCATTCCCCTATTTCATTTGTTCATTTTTTTTCTGTTGACATGGATTTTGTTTTTGAAGTCTCTTTGCATTCCCCTATTTCATTTGTTCATTTTTTTTCTATTGACATGGATTTTGCTTTTGTAATATTTACATATTTTCAGTGTTGCATGGTAGCGCTCTGGGTCTACTGCTCCCTCCCTTTTTTCCATTGATATGGATGTTGCTGTTGTAATATTTACGTATTTTCAGTGTTGCATGGGAACGCTCCAGGTCTGCTGCTCCTCCTGAACACTTGGGACAATTTCTGGAACTGTACACACATATATATTAATACAAAATACTCCCAGGACTGCTTTGCTCCTGCCTTTATTTTGGGTAGGGTCAGTCCACTCATTGTGCCCCCTCCTTCCTCCCTGCTTCATTCTGTGCACTAACAACATTGCATATTTGAATATCTCTGCAATATTTTAATAATAATAATACCTGAACAAGGTTACAGCCTAGCCGGATGCCAATTGATGTATGAGACCCCCTTGTTTGTGAGACTTGGTACTCCCTTTTCTATTTGATTGCTTAGTTTATGGAGGTGTACATACCCTAGCCCCCTCTGGATTCGAACATGTGACCTCCAAGGAGGAAACCCATGATTTTCATGTACAATAAAATAAATGCTTTTTTGTTTGAAGTCTAAAAGATTGCATTCAATTTTTTTGTATATAATGCTAACTGATGCATGGATTGCAGGTTATTGCTGGGAAAGGCCATGAGACATATCAAATAGTTGGCAAAGAGGAGGAGTATTTTGATGATAGAGAGGAGTGTAGAGAAGCACTACAAAAGGTTGATGCCCTTCATGCGGCTGGTATTGATACAAGTGAATTTCCTTGGCGGTGAGTTGACCTCTCTTTGGAGGTATTTGCAAATTAATAGGCAATGGAATAGAAAATATCATAAAATTGTTAGTGTTAAATGATGAACGCCATGAAGTGATATACTATATATTGGAACCAGTGTATCTGTGCCGTCAGTTCTTCCTGACATAAGTAACATTTGGCATTTCTTTAATTTAATCATTTCTTTCATGGTAGATTAGATTTGAACAGGGTGGGCTTTGGTACACCTAGACAGTACAAGCATTTTGTAATGACCAATCAAGGCCCAAAACAATTAACATATTGGCATATAATGTCTGAATTAGTTAATATAGTCTGCTTGTCCTGTTCATCCTGTAATCACTGCTTTGTTGGAAATAGATACTCAAGGCTTCGTTTACAATCTTTGCTTGTCCTTCAAGTTGAGGATGAGAAATTATTGCCCATTATGGACTTAGGAAACATGAACATGAATATTTTGTCAGGTATGGCTAACAAGCTTCAAGCCTTCATCTCCCTCTTACTTATGTTGTGGGTGAGAATCTAATGTAAGATCAGCATATTTTGCGTGAAATGCTTATTGCAAATGTGGAGTCATATTTTAGTCCTAGGCTATGTTATTGGAAATCCCCCCTGGGGGTTGGTTCCTGCTTAATACTGTTTCTGAAATGAAAACAGGTGCAAAATGTGGAAACACCCGGAGGAGTTGTTCCCCGAGGTGTTTCGGTTTTAGAAGCACTAAGGTGGCATTCCAGAGGCATTTCCTGCCTGATTTCAGCCAATGTAGTGTTTTCAAAGAGAAACTGTAAATTTTATTGGTTTTCTAAGTTCTTTCTCCCTGTTTTTGTTGTACTGAGCGATCCCCTTTGCAATGAAAACAGAAACAAAAACCAAATGCAATACAGAAAAAAATAGGAGAGTATAAGGTTTGGCTAATGGATTCCAAAATTTCTCAAGTACAAGGATAGTCATCTTTGTCTTTTCAAACGACTGTTTGGGCTAGCTTTTTCTCTGAGTCACCTTTGATGCTAAACAGTGAGGCGTTGCCGCAAACCTAATTCTATGGGAGAGATTGGAGAGTTTATATTTATAATTTTGTTTTTTAAAAGGTCTGATGTTTGTTGAAGGTGTAATAACATGTTTTTGAGAATCTGTGGAAGGAAATAACTTGCAACAAAGAAAACTTGTTTACTTTGGGACTTCACAACAAACTAGGGAAAGAAACAACACACTTAAAATTTAAATCTACCTGAGGAAAATGGATGCCTCATGTTGCCGTATGTACACATCTACCCACTTTCCCTCTAGTTGCACTGATGTTTGCCAAGGCAGAGCTACATGATGAAACAATAACTTTATTCCCCCATTGCACCCCAGATCAATGAAATAAGAAACTTATATTAGTGAGGAGTTAGAACTGACACAAGCTTGTGGTCCTTTGTATTAAGTGTTGGACACAATGCGACACTGAGAGGGGGCGGGGTGAATAAGTGTGTTAGCACTCTTAACAATTTTCACTTCAAAACTTAAGCAGAGTTCATCAATCACATTAAGCTACGAAGTACATCAATCAATAGAGACACATCACAAGAAAAATATAATAATTTTTATTTATAGTTGAATATGAATTACAATGAAGACTTCAATCTTCGTGATTACATCAGCACCAACTAATTGAAGAGCACCAACTCCTATGCTAAGACCCAACTTGGTTTTTCTTAGCTCCAACTAAGAAGAGGTGCAAGACCCAGCTTGCCTTCACATACTTCTGCCACTCAGTCAATTACTGCTCGTCATCAACTTTCTGTTGTTCACTGATCATGCCAAGTCACCTGCCTTCTCCCTTCACTGTGCTCTGCTCATGCTTATTATCCTCAGCATCATCATCACCATACTTCAAACTAGTGTTCCACCAAGTTTCCTGGATGCTGGAGCATGGGAGTGGGGAAACACACATTGGGGACGTGTAGAGACACCGCAAAATTTTGGGGGACGGTGGGGTGGAGGGGCATCGGGGTCTCTAAAACTATAAAAAAATAGAAAAATAATAAAAATATGAACCCCAACATATAAACTCTTATGTTCCTGAAGAGTTTAGTGTAATGCAAATGTAATCGTTATAGCCAAGCATATCATGTCGATGTTTGTTTCTTTTTATTTGTTTCTATTTTGATTTATAATGACTTTTAATAGGAATAGTTCTTCTATTTTCTCAAAGCTTTCCAGAGCACTTTCTTCCTGGGCCAAGATCACATCTCACTTTTCTCATTAAAAAACATTTAATAACTTTTTAAATATTTAATGTGAGACAATAATTACACACCCTACCTTTTCCATCTCATAAAGTCACATTTTAAAATAAGAAATGACTCAAACTCACTTTATTAAATAAATTCATTCTCACTTTTAAAAAGTGTTATGGACCACATTTAAAGTGTCCTTGTCCACCCCAAGGCATGAACGGACAAAGACTTCCTAGGTAAAATTTCAACACTCCCTCTTACCAAGGAAAGTGTTCTTAGTAGTGTCCCTCTTGCTTGGTAAACACCCTCAAATAACGAAACAAATTGGGCACATTGCAGGCAGAGTTGCCAATTCGGTTTCGAACCCGCATCCATCCCCGAAAAGGACCTCAAAAATAAAAGTCCCTAGGATAACTATGGAACAAAGTCAGATTCATTTGGTCAATCAGATTCAAAAAGTTTATCGATCCGAAGGGGTACGAATTTCTGATAAGCCTTAGCTGGATTATTACCAATCTAAGTCACCTGACACAGGGACACGGGACACGAAGGACACGGGGATTCGAGTGTCCGACACGGGCACGGTGACCCCCGGAATCAAGACACGTAGGACACGTTATATATATATATATATATATATATATATATATATTTAAATATTATATATATTAAANTGCCCTGTTTTCCGGACACGCGTGTCCGAAAATAGGACACGCTCGGACATGCGTGTCCAAAAACAGGACACGCTACAAAGACGTGTCGGACGCGTTTTGTCAGCGTGTCCGTGTCCGTGTCCGTGTCCGACACGCGGACACGGGACACGCAGGCCCTTTTGGACGAATCCGGTTTCATAGTTACCAATGTAATCATAAAAAGCGTGTTTCTCGGGAATTTTTGACCATGCTTCTGATAGGCTCAAATTTTCGGCCAGACCGGCATGAACCTGTGGAAGACCCCAGTTTTGTTCCATTGAGTTAGGAGAGCTATTAGACAGATGCAACTTTAAAAAATATTTTGACTCCCAGCAAGCAGAGGCTAAAAATAAAACCATAGTCAAAATCTGAGCAAGGACAGTCAAGGCAAACAACAGAGATTGGCATCAATAGTTATCTTATGCATAATGGGGTTACATAACCAGTTTAAGTACTGCATGGGGGTAACCCCCCCCCACCTAAAAGTGTATCTACTTGATGCTATCAATGAACTTATGGGCTTTCAGTGCATCGCTTGAAGTTTATGCTCACTCTACTTCAGCCTTCCCGTACACAATGTATAAAGGTGATGGTAGTAAATATAGTTCCATCTTGTTTTGACAGAACACTTAGGGATGCTTTTTACGACATAACATAGATTTTCCTCAGAGATTGAATCAGATTAGACATTAAGATGAACCATTTTTGTTTTTGAGTAAAAAAATTTAAAAATTCGAGGGGGGTGGGGGCCTGTGGGAACCCCCCATTTTCATGAGGGGGCGTGTGGGAATTCCTCAATCCAGGAAACTCCTAGACCTGCGTTTCCCCAAGTTTCGCAGAAAGGGGGGCACTGGGAAACATTTCCCATGGAGCCTCCCAGCCCCCGGGGTGTGGGAAGTGCAGGGGGCGTGCCCCCAACCCTAGGAGACGCGTCTCCGTGGAACACTGCTTCAAACCTTTCACTGCTCAGTCAACATTTATCATTATCATGCATGTGTCACTTTCAATCTGTTGTCGAGTCATGTCATCAATGCCATATCCATCAGATTATCACTGTGTACAACAATACTGTGTATTCAACATGTCACTTACATCGACCTTTCACTTCTGTCACAATCAAGTCTTCAAGTCTGCCCAAGTATCAATGCTGCTCATGTCTTTCAACAAGAAGTCTAAGGTCTGTCCACAGATCAGAACTTTAAAACTTTAAAAATAGCAGAACTTAAAAACTTCTTTCAATGCATTGATCTTGGGTACCTTTATTACAGTCAATGCCTGAAATTGGGGAGACTTCCAAAACAATGTATAAACTCTTATACACCTCTGGGCTGCTTCTGTAGCCTCTTCTTATAATAGACATTTACTTTCCCAATCACTCATTTCAGACCTTAAGAACAGTGCTTGCATAGTATAAATAACGTGGATCAGTTCATGGTCGTGTTTGTTAGCAGCTGCCTTAACATGTTTCTGTGGCTACTGCTGCTCCAAGGACAAACCCAAGCTTAGATGTGCTTCAGACACTTACTGCTGCACTTTTGGATGCTTCAAAACCGAATTTCAGAGCTGCCCTTTGTTCTCCTCCCGAATTCAGAGATAAATCTCCACTTGAAGAATGTGACTGTGACAACCTTCAACTGCTGCTGCCCGAATTCTTCCTCAGTCCACTTATATCCAAAAATCAGAGATAAAAAACACTTCAAAGCTTATGCTAAAAAAAGGACGTTAGCCTGCTATTTATACACATTTTCCATCATAATTTTTTTTGAGCCGACATGCAATAATTATGTTCTCTTTTGTTTGGTTGGCTGACCCAAAAAAGTGGTGTACGCTAACTTTAGAAATTCACATCTCTTCAACCGTAACAAGTTAGGAGACGCTCGACATATCACTGGAAAGGGCTTGACGAGGACTATTTCCTTATGATGGGCTTGTTTGCATTGACAAGGTCCTTCACTTTTATCTTCTTCAAAATGTGCAGGACATAAAAAATTGATGTGAAATTTTTTTGATGGCTTCTTCAAGTATTTTTGTGGTACCAAGAGCTACAAGGGCATCTTCTATGCAATGCAAGTGCTTCATCATCATTAACAAGGGCTTCTTTAATCTTTAATGACATTTTTAAGGTACAAGGATATCATCAACATGGATAAGACCATACTATGTGTGTGGGTCCCAAGACTTTCTTATGCATTAGAATAGGGGCACCTCAACGGTCTTCAATAAGTCTTCATGTCTTCAAGATCCACATCTCCATGGGCTTCATAGTACATACAAGAAGCATCATCATGCCATATCAATATCCAAGAGGGCTTCATATATTTATAATCATCATCATAGGTGCAAAGGCAACAAGTTACAACTCAAGATTATGGGCTTCATCATTTCAAGAGGGTGTAATGGGCTTGTGGCTTCAACATCATTATATCGATGACTTTAAAGCATTTCCTATCAATAAATGACCACAAGGATTGTCCAAAGATGTATATGCCAAGCTCCATCATGTGCATGGGTGTAAGGACGCTTGTAAGGGCATCTCACCCATGTGTAGAGATGCCATGTCATCAACAACCATCTTTGTCTTTGTCTTTGTCATTGAGTCTTTGTCCTAGTCATTCACTGAGTTTTCCATGTCATCAACAACCACAGCCTTTGTCATTAATGGCTTGTCATCAATGACAACCATGCTCAACATTAAGGCCAAAACTAAGGCTCCTGATGATGCATTTATAGAAACATCATTTCCTCTTGCAGAGGAGGCTAATAAATGTCATTATGTAGAATTAATTTATTTTGGAAGTAAAAGTACAGAGATGAAGAAGTATCTGAATAAAGTGTCGAGGATTGTATCTTGCTATAGAGGAACTGGAACCACTTCACGTAGATCATTTTGCAGGACTCCAAAATCATGGGTCATATGACATACTTTTAATATGCGAAAGCAATGGCTGTTGAAAGATATGGGTTAAAATTCCATGCGAAAATTTAGATATTTCTCCACTGAAAGAGAATAAGCCTACAATAATTGAAAGAGAGAATGTGGGAAATGATGGGAAACTGACAAATATTATAGGTCAGTAGTCTTTTGTTGTGGCCAGTTTATTGGAATTAATGTAGGCTGATCTTGCATTTTTTGTAAGATGGTGTCCTACTTTTACTGTAGGTATGTGGTGTGCTCTCAACTTTATTATTTCTATTTATTTGTCAAGAAAATATTTATTCTTTTCTTTGATTTAAGAATGTCTTATTGATGCAGTTTGCTATTTTTTTTTTCATTATGTCCTCTGCAAGGTTGTAACTTATCTCCTCTCTCCCAGAAACTCATTGTCAATGAATTTTTTCATGGAAAGATGGATCATTCTTTTAAGTGGTTCACTATTTTTCAAAAATATTTGTAATATCTTCTTGTTTATAGAGAGTTTTACCTTATCCTTAGTTTTGAAGGATTTTGAATTTGATTTATGAGTCAGTTCAAAACACCAGTCAAACATGAGTATGACTTGTGGTTGAGTTAAATTCAGAATCGAGCTCACTTGTCTCTGTTTCCTCACAGAGCAGAGCAAGACAGTGGAGTCTGAGCCATCTCAGAGGAGTCTGGTAACACTGATTGTGGGTAACTGATAACTTCATGGTTTAGTAGAGGTCATCATAGTGCTTTATATTCTAATCTTTTTCATGAAGGGAAATTGTTTCCCTTGATGATAGTTTTGAAAGGTGGATTTAATTTCAGTTGATAACCTCGTTTTTCCCGAAGTTTCATGATTTGGCAAAAAAATATGGTGGGTGGTGGGTACATGTTGCGGTCTGTATTTGTCTGGCTGTTAGAATTTGAGTGATGTTATGGATTTGTTTAGGCCTAACTTTTCTGTTTATTTTTCTTTTTGTTAATTGGGTCTTTGTCCTGTCATTTAGTGTCCTTGTTATGCATTTTTCTGCGTTGTTATTGCCCTATGGCTGTCTTGGGCAGGCCATAGCTGCCTTATTGCTGACAAATATATGGGAGATGAAATGGTTGGGAAGAAAAGATTACATAACAATGTAGGGAAATGCGCAACTTGAAACTAATTTAAAATCTTCTTAAATTTAAACTCATAAAACTGTATTGAAAATGGGTGTTATATATTTCACAAAAATGGACATAATAGTTTGAAAGCAGCTTTCAATTAAAAAGTAAATTTAAAATTTATTTAATATGATGTGCATAATACATTCTCATATATATAGTGTCTCGACTGTTTTTATTTATTTTGCAATTTAAATTCTCGTAATTTGCATGCACATATGTTTTTAATATTTATGTATTTTGTTGCCTTTTGAAATGGCATGTATTTACCTTATTTTGGTGCGAACATGTTATTTTTTCCATAGACGGTGACTGTGGTTTGATATTGAAGCAAATATGCTTCTGTTCTAATTTTTTTGAGATACTGTAATTCTTGCAGGGTGCCTGAAAGCCATTTTTAATATTTATGTATTTTGTTGCCTTTTGAAATGGCATGTATTTACCTTATTTTGGTGCGAACATGTTATTTTTTCCATAGACGGTGACTGTGGTTTGATATTGAAGCAAATATGCTTCTGTTCTAATTTTTTTGAGATACTGTAATTCTTGCAGGGTGCCTGAAAGCCATTGATTTGAAGTGCAAGTACACTGCACATGGACTATGTCACAAGAATGATTTTTTTCTCAGGAGAGTTTGTTCGCCCCTCGCCAGCATGTCGAGATTGTGATTATCAGTGAATGTTGTGGGCACTTTCTCACACTAGCCATCATTTTGGGTGCACGGATATCATGTGAACAGAATGTACAATTAGATTGCCTTTTCTAAGCTGATTACAGATCAGATGTATGAAATTTAATCAAAGCAGGGGATTACTGGAGTCATCTCCCAGGTTATCCTAATTTTACATGCTGTGCCTTAATGTTGTATTGGTATCAATCATTTTACTTCTTGTTATCCCCTTTGTGGCTAATCACCTTGAATCTGTGTGAAGTTGTTTACAGTTGATGCCGTGACTAATTATGAGTTGCAAACAGATAGGGCATCCACACGTGAGGCTTTTTTAACTGATCTATTTAATTGCAAAGTTTATTTTGTGATTTTTATTTGTCACCTGACATTTTCTGTAGGTGCTGGAATGTAAATTTTCTGTACTGGAAATTCTATACCTCAAGCTTTACAGGTCAGTTTATTTGACCATTATATTATCGATCCTTTTTACAACCATGAAATGTTTCATTTGTGTGCTCAGAATACATTAGCGTTTAGGGTTTTAGCTCTTTTGTTGCTATTAGTTTGTTCTGGATTGATACAATTGTAGCAGATACTTGTAATTTTAAAATACTTCAGAACACAAATTGGTTGAATATATGGTGTTTGATTGGCAAAAGCACATAATGCCCTCCTTTGGTTTGAAATGAAATCTGAACTTAAACTGTTTTTCTCTCCCTTAAAAAGGATCAATTATAGACACACTTGGAGCACCTTGTAATTATTAGATTGCCTTGAATCGTGTTTTCTAATGGTTTCAAGACAGTTAAACTCAATCGAGGGAAGATCAGAGCTTCGCTGGCATCAGAAATCTGATTGCATTCTCCAAGATCTGGCAAGCTATTAGATGAAGCAAGACAATGTTAAGTAGCTGCAAATTGCAATCACGATATCTTACAAGATATATGTGTAGTATTTTTAGTGCAGTAGATCATAAATACGCTGAACTGAGATTCAGGCATTAGTATGGAAGTTTCTTGATCAATATTCTAGTTTGTTGTTCCCTGCTAGTAAATATACCTTGGGATCAACTCTTGAAATAATTAATAACAAAGTTTGTATTTGCGTGTTAGAGCGAAAGTTTGGTGATAACATGTGTAATAATCGAGTAAGTAATTTTTGACACCATAATCCTAGGAAAGACGCGGCATTTGTGATTTTGTAATAAGAGCAAATGCCTTTGAACATCAAAATATTGGCACTTACGAAGATTTTCAACAGAAGTTAAAATAAGGTGTATTATATTATAGACAGAAAAACCTTAGAGGCATCTAATTAGATGAAGTGAGGATATAACTTGAAAAATAAAAATTTCCGACCATATCCTTCACCCTTGATACTTACATGTTAAAGGTAGCTATGTATGCTTATTTGAATTTGGATAAGAATTTTCAAAGTTCAAATATATGTTGCTAGTATGAGAAGAATATCACGCGAAAGCTGAAACTAGAAAAAACTGCAAATACAAAAGAGCTTGGCGTGAAAGCTGAAACTATAAAAAAATACAAATAAAAAAGAGTTTCTTGTCAATGTGTGGCATATTTAAAAATTTAGATTTATTGTAAAAATATTTCTTTAAACTGAAACATTAGACGAGGAAAACCTAGTTGGTCACCATCAAGCAACAATTGTAGCCAGCCCTACTAATCCCCATTAGGATTTTTAAGAATTTGTATTGCTGTAATATTCACAATATGCTAATGACTTTTTTCCTTGCAATTGGAACCAGTCCTACTCAACACACCACGGTTGATTAGAATATGTATTATGTATTGATATAATCTTTAGATAATGAAATTGCAGTTCACCTAGTTTAGTCTTTTACCTCTCCAATTCATATTTATGATATGCCAAATCCACAATGCTTAGATATTCGACAGCTTGCCATCTGTTTGGGAGTCCATCTGCAACTTTTGGTATGTTCCATTGCATTATTTGACGATGATAATCTTCATACGCATCGAAAAAGACATCCAGAATAATTTTCCAATAATCAAAGAAAAAGCCAGTATTACTTTCAGTCCATAAAAGCTAAATTGACTTTTACTGAAGTGATAAGGTCTAATGCATATTTGAAACGGGACTGGAAAAAACTGAATAAACTGGCGAATGCTTTTATATGTTTGCCCAAAATTTATAATCAAGTGTTTTTCTATAAACAATGCCGAACATATTTTATATTCACTGATGTACATATGACCCTTAAAACTTGGATATATAGTGAACTTTGTTTCAAAAAGAGTTCTTAACTTCCTTTTTAACCAATATATATATATATAAATATATAGTAATGGATTTAAAAAATATAGTAATGGATTTATTAAGCTCAATTTAGTTTATCCTAGTATATAAGGAATTTGAGTCTTTTATTAATCTTGGATGTAACTAAGATACACAGTAAAGTAGTGTTCATTCCTGATCATTTCAACAAGGCTATAATAGTATCCTTTTGAAAGTCCAATTTAAAGAGAAACATGCATTATGTTGTTGAAGATATTTTTGTATGCACTAATGCATTATGACCATTAAAACTTGGAAATAAGGAGTTTGAAAGTCTCTTGTTAATCTTGGGTGTAACCAAGGTAGATTGTAAAGTGGTGTTTATTCATTATTATTTCAACAATGTCAAAATGACATCTTCCTTTTTAAATTCCAATTTAAATAGAAACATGCAATATGTTATAATTGGCATGCAAGTTTTTATTTTTAAAGTTAAATTTCTTTTTCGAGTTAAAACTAGTACAAAGTAAACCCAGTGATGCTAACTGATATTGCACAACAAAGATACCTTAGTTTTTCAAACATGTTACACTTACCAGTCTTTAGATTGATGCAATACTTTTATATATAAAAAAGAACCACAAAATCAATACAAAATGCCAAAGAACTCCATGCTTGCCTTGCAATGTTTGCTATTGGGTCCAAACGTTGTGGATAGCCTTGGAGATAATACACTATTGGCACCTTCATTTGACTATGGCAACCGTGTTAATCTATTAAACTCTTGTGAATCTTGACTCTTCTAGGATGTACTTGGGGTTACCCATTTTTTGTAGCTGCACAAATGGCAACATGTCCCTTCACCTTATTGGGTGTGCCTGATGTTGTCCATAAGTCAAGAGTACTTAGACGATGATAGAGTTGAAGCACCTATGTGGGAGTTTTTATTTTAGTGTTGTCATAGCAAAGTAACAAGCCATCATTGCCCAATCGGTCTAGTCTCCTGATTCAATTGCTTAAGATAATGGCTTCTATCTTCAAGTACAACCAAACATAGATCCATCTTAGCCTTGTAGCTATTAAGAAATAAATAGATAAAAAATGAATATAGGCACAAAGCTATCGGTGCTTTAAAAATTGGGGTTAAGATGGATCTAAATTTGTTTTTTGTATTATCATACACTCTATTTTAATATTATGGTCTGTGTATTGTAATTCTATTTTTATGACTCACAATCTAATTTATTAGTGTTACATTACCTTACACATCTGGTAATTCTTATTTTATGACTCACAATATAATTTATTAGGGTTACATTGCCTTACACATCTTGTCCATACTACATTAGAGATGCACATTGCTACTACCTATGTGTTGAAATATTGTAACTTTGAAGAATATTCTAAATGTATTTTACAGATGTACCCCAAGGGAGATGTCTTATTCCTTCGTTGGGATGTTACTATTGTTTTTGGTCATCATAGAGTCATGAGGTATAATCTCCATTTTAAGTCGGATCAATAGTACACTAATAAATATAATATAATACTGTTTTGAGTCTTCCTAGGTGAAGTCGACCTAGTCAATTTAGTGGGGCCGACTTGTTAAGTTCAAAGTCAAGTGACAGAAAGAGTATAATTAGAGGAGTTGTGTTCCTCATTTGAACACACACTCACTTGTGTATAACACATAAGAGATAGAGAGAGAGACATATCTGCTGAGAGGAGCACATGTTTTGGGTCTCGTCTTTGTACTTTTGATACATCTATATAGAAGAAGTTTTACTGGGTTTTCTTCTCCATGAGGGTTTCCAGGATAACTCTCGGTGTTATTTTGTGTGGCTATGCTTGTCTTTCTTTTAGTGATCCTTTTGTATATGGTTATGTTGTTATGATGCTAAATGTTTTTAGATATTGTATAACCATTAAAAACTTAACATGGTATCAGAGTTACCCTGAACGAAGTCTTTGTGCAGTGGAAACACAACTACAGCTATTGAAGATTAGGGTTTCATGCTTGAAAACCCTAGAAGACAAAAAGTAGTCATGTTGGGACTTTTGCTATAACTCGAGATTGGAGAAGGCTCGGGAGCTGAAACTTTGACAAAACAAAGATGAAGTCTTAATATACCTTGTATAAAAGTTTCAGCGTCAGATTCACTATAATCTAGGATATATGATTCCTCCAAATCAGGGTTCCAACCTCTTCAGGAATTGAACCTTAAACAAGTGACCTAGGGAGAATTGTTATATCTCGGGCTAGGAAGGTCTAAATGAAATTTCGAAGGATGTTGCAGATAGGGCATAGATTGTAGCTTCTGTGGTAAAAGTTTCAGACCCTGGAGGTGAAACATGGACACATGGCAGTCTATTCAAGTTTGCTATTTTGAACAGTCCTGAAATAAGTCACCTTGGAAAACTTCACATAAGTCCCACTTGGTGAAACCAATTTTGCTCTAACGTGGGGTTGGAAAATAGACAGACCAGACTACCTTAGTACGAAGTTTCAAACCCAGAGAAGCGGGAATTTCGGAGATACATAAGAAACAAGATCAGGCAATTCTGTAGAAGAAATTGAAGAAAACTAGGGTTCCTGTTCCAGGCATTTCCCTCCACCGATCAGTTGAAAAAGGACTATCAAACTCGCCCTAGGAGGGCATATCTTTATATGGAAGGAGTTCCTCATTTTGTGAATTTTCAATTTTTGACCTAACGCTGCTGCCGGGGAAAACTAGGGCATCAGATATTTTGCAGTGCTGTTCATAGTTTTGGGAAAATGAGTATGTTGATCAGCTCACCTTGAGGAGGCACATCTTTCTGCCCAATTAGATATGAAAGATACCTAAGTTGAAAAATAGGGTTTCTCTGTCAAACCCTAGGTCCACCAAAAGCAGCTTTCCAAAAAAGATTTCAAACTAGCATCAAGTTGAAGCAATCTCATTGATAAGTTCTATACTCTCTATTTCCATTTGAGGTTCTCATTTTTATCATGATGACAAACAATACCAAGCTTGAAGAAGCCAAGAACCTCTGATCATGGAAATATAGAGTGCTTCTCATACCTGAAGAAGCATGACCTGGAGAACTATGTCAAAGAAGTAGTTGCATATCCAGAAAAAGATGAACACAAAGCATAAGGATTCTACCAAACAAATAAAAGATAAGTATTGAATTGTAATTATTTAATTGTGTTCAAGGAAATGTATTATGCATGATATAATGGTTGCATTAATGACAATATACTACTAATATGCATGTTATGGGTAAGTAGCCCATGGTTCTATACAACACTCCATTGCTACTTATTTAGAATGAAATCTGTTTGTTGACATCTTGGGATTAATGCACAATCTCAATGATCTTAAGCTAGAGATGGAAGGCATCTGGAAAGTTTCCATGTGTATATGGGATATGGATGAATGTTGTATTGGCTAAAATAGTTGCATGATTATATCTTTATGGATAAGAATCTGTTATTATGAATATGCCTTATGAAATGATGCAATTGGTGCATTTGACTTCTAGGAAAGATCGCGTACAATTGTCTACAAGAAAAGAATGATGAGATTTGTTTCGAAGAACAAGCGATGGCAGTTCAAGATTCACTCCAATAAACATACATAAAGGTGAACCTGAAGCGCCCAGGGTCAGAGACACCGTGACAGAAGAAATAACTTCAAAAGAATATAAGAAAGTGGTAGATCCACCTCGAGAGATGAAGACCACCTTGGGCACGAGAGATAATTGAAGATGAAGAAAAGTATGACGAGACTTCCAACTAAAGTAAGAGGCTTTGGATACACTCTAGTTATGTGGCACAATTGAGTGACATCGTTGATGTAGACCCTTCCAGCGATGGAAGAAGCTATAATCAAAGACTACCAGTTGATCATGGGGAATGATATATAGGATATGGTTCCAAAACCTGGAGGGAAGTTCGTAGTGTCCTCCATGTGGATCTACAAGATAAAGTATACAAAGCAAGGTTCGTGGTTTGTCTCAGAAAGAGGGAATAGATTATGGCACGGCATACTCCATTGACTAGACAGACTTCTCCAGTGGAGCAAAAGTATATATCGAGCAAAGAACCACATGTGCAGAAAATACTTTGTACGAGCTTAGCATATCCAATTACATAAGGAGCTTAAAGATCACATAGAGTGATGAATATCTTAACCTTTGCTACAAGGTTGAAGATGGAAACCTATAGAAGACAACAAGTTCAGAAATGGGTGCAAGAGGAACTTTTCAACAAAGTTCAAGATAAAGGATCTTGGTATCTAGTAACCTGAGATGGATACATAGAAGATCAGTAGCAGAGGATGCCACCCGTCACTCGGTACAGAATGTTTCGATACATAGAGTACAAAATGTAGAGGGAAGATGAAGCTCCGCTTTTGGAGGAGTGATTGCAGTAGATGTTCGAGTTCGACATGGTACGACAAGATGTACACCTTTTTGATGGACTAAGGCTTTACCAAGAGTAGAGTGGGTTCGAACCTTCAAGGTTGAATGCAGAAGACTGGGATATGTCGATGACCTGTAAGGATGAACTCATTGTAGATGCAAAGAGGAAGTGCTGAGGACAAAAAGAGCACCTCAGGATGTTTGGGATCGAGTATGATTTCTTGAAGAGTCTAAGTACATTGCATCATGTTCATCCTGTAGTGCAGCAATGCGGCTTCGCAAAATATGCTGTGGAAATCTTAAGAAGATTTGATATGTTGGATTGCAAATCCATGGCCATGCCCATGGATACTGTTATCCAACTTTTTGTACCATAATTTGGATTCCTGAGGAGCCGCCGGTTGACAGACTTGATCAAAGTCTGATTCCAGTGTATCGGTCAATCCGTCTGCTTGTTTAGCCAATATTGGCTAGTCACCTTTTTATTTGAACAATTTTGACCATGGCCCCGCGGGGTTTGTAATAAAATGTGCTAGTAGGATATTTTTGAGTGGTTCGGTCTCCTGAGACGTAGAATCTCAAATAGGGTATTCCAGGGAGTTTTTTGCCCCTGACAATTATGCTCTGCCTTTAGTCGAGTATAATTGACAAGGTTTTCTTCCGCTTCCTCCAAAGCTGGAATGTCCGATGTTGAATTTTGGGCCTTGGGGGGTTATTAGAGCCCAACTGAGTGTTATAAGCCTACTAGACATTATTTAGATAGATCATGGTCATGTCCTAAGTCATCTGGACACCTACAAAAAATTTCGAATTTTTTTTTTTTTTTTTTATCGAACAGTGAAAAATTATTTTTTTTAATTTTTAATTTTTTAATTACTTTTCCTAAGTTTTTTGGGTTAATTTTTCCATAAATTAAATGGAAAAAACCCGTTCGTGATTCGGACTCAGAATTCAGTCATTGAAGGCTCTAACCTTAAGCCAAAAATCATTCTTGATCAGCCAGCCAGTCAGAGCCAACTTTCAGATCAGCAATCAGACACATAATGCTTTTTTACTCAAAAAAGTCAGTTTTGATTAAAAAAATAATTTTTAGTAAAAAAATGATATTTATTAAAAAATGATTTTTATTAAAAAAAATGATTATTTTGGAGAAAACTAAAACTCTTCAAATTAAATCCAAATTCAGTAATATAAAAGGTTAAATGACATCTCATGGAGCACTTATGATTATTGGAGTTATCATAACTCAGCTTTAGTCATCATTAAGAGAACAATTAATTTATTATCAGTTAGCAGACATGTCATCTCCAACTAAAGATAAGATGGAGAGCACTTATTGGTCCGGTGATTTGATCGAGGTAAAGACTGAAGCTTGCACTATCAGTGGGCTTCCCAAACCTAACGGAGGCTCCAGCCAGACCTAAGGATGAGCTTACCTACATCACACGTGTGGCCTCACCCTTGGCTTGTTTTCAGTGCACAGGTTTGGGGTGGGGGCGCCTTGCCTGGGTGGAGGCCTCCCCTCACTCCCAATTCTTTGGTTTAGGTCTGAGCTCTTTGTTAGGTGGCTAAACTGGTTAGGGTTGGTTTTTTGGTTTAGGGTTTTAACACTCTCTCATTTGTTAAATAGAGGCTCTTTCAGCTCTATTAAGAGGAGAGTTTGGCATAGAAACTCTGTTGGATTTTGTAAGCTTCTTTTGTTAATAAAATATTGAGACTTTGGAGGTCACTTGATGGGCTTTTGGCATTGTGTCTTCATCCTATGTGAAGTAATATCTCTTTCACCCCACTCTTGTATTGCAATTTGATTATTATGTTTATTGAAGATTAACAATCTAGTACTTAGGCTTCTAATCAAATCTGCATTGAGTGTTTGTGTTTTTAGGGATTGCATCTAGCAGGAGCTTTCGGCATCTAATACCTTCACCATACAAGTGTTCCATTATTAATATTTTTGTTTGCAGGGTTGCAAGCGGTTCCAGATCTTTCTTGCCTTCTCCAAACAAACTTCAAAAAATTCTACGTGTTACTTTGATTGCTACAAGTGGATCTTTATTTTCAAGGTTCTATCTTACCTCTTTTCCAGTTTTGTAGAAGTTATCAAGTCATTTAAATCTTTATTTTAAGCTTGCTTGGCTTCTACTAAGTTAGATCTAGGCTTTCTAGCCTTAGATCTATTTTTTCAAAGCTAGATCCATCTTTCTAAAGGTCCATTTTTAAAGATCTAGTTTCATTTTATTTTTAAATTCATCTTTCTTTTTTCTCGAAAAACGTGCACAAGTTTTCTCGAAAAACGTGCAAATTTTCCATTTTTTGGGCTTGCTGGTTTTCTGTATTTTCTATTAAATCTAAATTCTGGAAATTCATTAAAAAATCAGGAAATTTTCAAAAATTTTCGATTTTTTTTTTAATCTAGACTTTTTTTTCGAAAAGCGTGTCGTTTCAAGCTTGCTGTTTTTGGGTTGATTTTTGACTTTTTTTGTTAATTCTAAATTCTGGAAATTCATTAAAAAATAGAAAATTTTCAATTTTTTTTTTAAATTTTTGACTTTTTTTTCGAAAAACGTGCCATTTTGTACTTGCTGTTTTTTTTACTGATTTTCTGCAATTTTCTGCTATTTTCCAGATTCTGGAAATTAGCCTAAAATGTTAAAAAATCTTTAATTTTAAATTCGCAAAAAATCCCAATTCGTTTCACCAAAAATCGTGCATTTTACATAAAAAACGGTGAGCTTGCCTGATCCTTTCCAAGTTTTGATTTTGGGTCTCATTCCATTGTTTTGATCTCCTGTTTCATCTCATAAGGCACTTGTCTTTTCATCCACTTAATCTTTTCGAATCACAGGATAAATTTGGTTTCCTAACACTCTCACTGGTCCTTGTTTAGAGCTCTTATCCACAGGTGAACCAAAAGCAAAACCAAACAAGAAAGAGCAAGCATAACTAGATCCAAAGACAATGATCCAAAGCAAAAAAAGAAGTCATTCTCCTTTGTACAAACTCATAAGAGTTTTTCATTTTTACTTAAGTTACTTCTCAAAGTCTTGACAAAGATTAAGTTCCAAAGACATTTGTACTTCATTAATAAAACAAGGCTAAGTGGGATAGGGCCTCCCATACTTGGTTTTTCTTCCCCATTTGGGGAAGAGTGTTTTTTGTTCTTAGCGTAGATTTATTTCGAGTACTTAGAGTAGTTTCATTTTTTTTGCAAAGTAGATACTAATTGTTATATTAGCCCATTTTGTTTCATTAACTAGGTTGATTACTTCATCTTTTAATTTTTTGTATCTTTCATAAGTAATTCAACTGTTTAAAGTAGAAATCTCTTGAATCGCACTTTGTAGATCAAGAGTGCTCTCTATCGGAGAGTTGTCTTTTCATTGTTTAACAAGTTAATCAATTAATCTTGAAAGTCTCTTGAACTTGCCATAATCCAAGTCAAGAGCACTCTCTATCGGAGAGCATTCCCACTGCATATAGATTAGCTAAGTCTCTTGAACCACTGTCATAAGACGAGGTCAAGAGCACTATTTGTCGAAGAGTTTTAATTAATTAACTTAATAAATTTTGCAACTCACATCCCTTTATTTAATTAACCCCCTTCCCTCCTTGTCGGAGTATGCTCTGACCGATCTTAGATCGGAATACCCAGAAACGACATTGGATCTCTAAACCTCACAAGAGGAACTTAACTAAAACTTTTCCCCATAACCAACGCACCGGCGTTGTTCGATAAATACCGAGGCATGTGGGCAAATTCCAAGTGTGAGCGCCGAACTACCTAATCTGGGCACTGGTAGTTAAGTTATTGAACACTTACCTTTGACCCCAGACAGGTCCGTCATGTCTTCGAACGGAGCCACTGAAGGTATTACTGGTTAGGACATCCAGCCACCATAAGTGAAGATCACAAACAAAAAACTCTTAAAACCTACCAAGAGCACTTGCAAAACCTAACATTCACTGGCATCTTTTGGGATCCACATATTTACACTCAAAGCATCTCTGATAAGTTGACTCCATAGGCACTGGTCCCTTCTTTTAGTATTGTTGATAATCTAGGCCATTTGTCCATCGAATGTTTGATTATAAATCATATCTGTGAATGCTTTATCTATTTCGTGAAACTCTCAAATATTTGTCTATCTTTCAATTCCGGTGATAGCAACGTGGATTGCTTTGTTTTGTGTTAAATTCATCACATCAATCATCTTAAATCACAATAACTCTTAAACAACACCCATCCGCATCCGAAACATCTAAAAATTAACTTAAACATTGAGCCATAGAAAACTCTTTGGTAGGGACTACCCCCCTTGGCTTCGTTAGGAGTTAGCCTAAACGGAGGAGCTAGGAGTAGGTGACAGTACCTAGCTCTATGCTTGCCCCCAAGGTCACACCTCTCCCACTTTCTCAAGTGAGGAGACAACTTTCAGAAGATTTCTGCTGTTGGTGTGCAATCGGCGGACAACAGATACCAACCTGAAGTTATTATCTGATGAATCATCAGAGTTAGTGGATGTGACTTAGTACAGACAGATTATTGGGTCGTTGATGTATATGATGAATGCTAGGCCAGATATATGCTTTGCTGTGAACACCCTGAGTCAGTGTCTAGTTAAGCCTAGATGTGTTCGCCTGATAGCTACAAAGCATGTGATAAGGTACCTGAAAGGTACGGCATTCTTTGGACTATACTATGATGGAGATCATGACTACAGATTGTATGGTTATACTGATTCAGATTGGGGAGGAAGTGCCTCAAACAAGAAGAGCACCTCAGGTGGATGTGATTGTCTAGGATCCGTCATGATCTCATTTTTTAGCAAGAAGCAGTCCAATATTTCTCTCAGGACGACTGAAGCAGAGTATATAACAACTTGTTCCGCTAGTTGTGAAGCCACATGGCTTCGAAAGTTGATGTCAGGTCTATTTGATCTGGAATTGGATACCACATTGATTCTATGTGACAACCAGAGTTGGATAAAGATGACAAATAATCCCGTGTTCCATGATAAATCAAAGCACATAGATTTTCGATATTTTTACTTAAGGGATATGGTATAGAAGGGAGCTATAAAACTCCAATATGTGAGTACCAATGAGCAAGTTGCTGATATGTTGACCAAACCTCTGTCTCGAGTAAAGTTTGAAAACTTCTATGACAAGCTTGGTGTAGTCTGAAAAGACTTTCCTCGCAAGGAGTAACAATGATGATAATATAGATCTTTCCTCGTAAGGAGGAACAATGATGATGATATAGATCCTTCCTCGTAAGGAGTAACAATGACGATGACGTTGAAGACTTTCCTCGTAGGGAGGAACAATGATGATAATGTTACAAACCTTCCTCGCAAGGAGGAACGATTGATGATATGGACCCTCGGAAAGGGTGAGCAGATTGATGATATGGATCCTCCTCGGAAAGGGGGAGCAGGTTAATGATATGGACCCTCCCTGAAAGGGGGAGTGGTGATGAGACTATCACTGCGAATGAGATGGCAGTGATGCACCAGTACCGAAAAGGCCGAGTGCACCCGCAGATGCTGATGAGGTCCGACATTTACTTGTGGATGAAAGTATCCTCTCTTGAGGATGGTCTTGCAGACAAGAACACACTGCTAATGAGAGTGGTATTTTTTCAAGAACAATAACATGCAATGCATTTAAGACTAAACCCTAATCTACATGCATATAAAACAACTATATGTTCTTTTTACTCTTTATTTTATGAATGCAAAATAAAACCAACCTACAAACTAATGCATGCAAAGTAAATAGACTTTTGCTCTATACACCACTAACAAACCCTAGGATTCCCTAAAGTTGGATATAACCTCACTAGGAAGGGAGACTTGCAGAGGTAAACAAGCCAACAACTTTGGCATGGAGAGACTAAACAATAAGACTGAAACAAACAAGAGCCAAGAAGCTCCAAGGTTTAGTCTAGACTTGCAAATAGAGGTTGCTCAGCACCTTGCCCAACAAGGTCAAGCCAAAGAAGGAGGTGGTGGGGAAAACAACAAAACAAGTTTAAAGACTTGAAAAGGACTTACAAATTAGTTAAAGACCACTCTAGAGAGAAGGTACTACTTCCCAGGGGTCATGCTCAGACAGAGGGCCCATGAAGACCCTTGAGACAACCCTCAAACACCCAAAAAAAACCCAAAACTAATGAAAAAACCACTTATAGGGGCCATTCACAAGTTTCCTTAAGGGAGGTCGCGAGTTTCAACCCAGAAAACATAGGTTGTAAGCAGGAAGGTCACGAATGCACTCATAACTCACACTTGTGCAGCATAAAAGTTGCGAATGGGTGACAAAAAGCTCAAAAAGGTAAAAAACTGCCCTAAACAAGTAAGGGAGGTGTCCAATCAGACCTAAAGGTTACTCCTAAGTTGTAAGAAGGACCTGACACCTCAAATACACTTGAAGAAAGGCAAGGAAGCCCCAAAATAGACAAGGCTTCCCCAACAGAGTCGCCAATTCTGTTGTAGAGGAAAGTGTTCCTATGGCTGGGGGTTAAGAGGCAACCAACATACTAGGGTTAAAAGATTGATGTACACTGTTCTGTAAGTAAACATAAACAACGTTCAGAGGTAAGAAAGATCCATACTTGATTCACTGAAGGTTGATCCAATCTATCTTTTATCTTTCCTCCCGCTCCTTTTGCTCCAAGAGACATGTAAAACAAGTTATACCTTCCTCAAACCAAATTAAGATACCCATTTTATAAGATACCCATGCACACATAAATATGATCTAAAAACTGGGTAAGAGGAAAAACATCACATGGGAAAGTCCCCCAATCTATAAAAGAGAATGTAAAAACAAGAGCGAGTTGACCTACTCAAAATGTTTTTTGTGGAAATTGGTGACTAGTAGAATACATTGTAGCAGTGAAGTTTGAAGAGACTTATTTAATGAAAAATTGATTTGGGATAAGTGTAGTATCTTTCTTGTTGTGCTCCTTTTCTTTCTTTTATTTAAATCTTTTTTAGAACCTACACTTTTACTCTTTATGAGGTCATTAATTTCAGTAAGGACACCAGGACTGCTCCTCTTTTTTATTTCCATCATTGGAGTTAAAGTCTTCATAAGAAATCCTTAGTCCTCTTTTTATTTCCATCATTGGAGTTAAAGTCTTCATAAGAAATCCTAGGTGTTTGCTCCTATTTTACCTTGTATGGGGGATTTTGCTTGCTTGCATCACACTAGTAGAAAATGAGAAATTAATGGTTAAAAAAATAACTAAAATCATGCTATAAACGACTATTTTTGAGTTGGTGACTAATAGTAGCAAATTTCTACTATCTTATAGTTAGTCGTATTTCACTAGTCATTAATAGCTTGATTTAGTAGTCATTGATTTAGTCATTGATAGACAATGCTTTAGTCATTGATAGTCAATGATTTATTCACTGATTTAGTCATTGATAGTTATTGATTTAGTCATGGATTTAGTCACCGAGTTAGTCATTGATTTAATCGTTGATTTAGTCACTGATTGCAACCGTTAATGACTAAATATACGACTAAATAAACTACTAGATGTTAACATATTAATGACTAAGCTAAATACGATTAAGATATGAGAAATTAGCTATTAATAGTCGTATATATGCGAATTTAGTCGTTTTTGTAATCACAAATTTATGATAGGGCATGGAGGAATCGAACCACCAACCTCCTGCCTATAATTAGGTAGGTGCTCTACCATTGAGCTAGCACCCTTTAAGAAGTTGTTATTGCTTTACAATGATGATATTCAAACAAATTTATGATATATATCAATCTACAAACTACATAATTATTACTATTACAAAACAAAACTGATATTCTTTTCATGGAAAGCTTCCCCAACGGTATTTACACGTGAATTTAATTTTATATCTGTTCCACTCATTGCATTAGGTTTGGCATCAATATGTTTTTTAGATATAAACGTTGATGACTGCCCACCCTTATTGACCAACAGCTTGCCATGATCAGAATTCAACCCTGATGTTGCAGCTTCCACCACCAAGGAAGGGAGATTTAATGTTGGAGACACTAAAAGTGAATGAGATGAACTTGTTTTAGGATTACAGGAGCCCCGAACCGCTGGGATCCTCATACTAAATGATTTTTCCTGTGCAGCATGGGAGCCCCTGCAACAACCATTAATGTCTCAATATTCAGTAAGATATGTAATATTCCACCACAAACTCCTAAATCATATGGAAGCTTATGTTCACTAAACTTAATGTGTAATGTTACTCTGCACCAATCCAGCGGGGTGCTGAAAAACTAAACAAATATTCCATGACAAGAAACATATTTCATACCAAGATGCACTAGCTGGCAATACCACTGATCTTCCAGCAGCTCCACTGGCAAGGGAAGTCTCAACATTACCTCCTGTGTTCTAGTTTCACATGGAAATATGAACATGTATATATTATTAGGAAATGAAAATGAAGCCATGTATAAAGAATCTAGACGACAATCACTGAAGTAAAACATAAGCTGTCTAAAGAAAAGACACATTAGCTTCTATACTAATGATTATTTAAGACTGAATCAGAAGCTATTAAATAATCTAATATGGAAGCATAGAAAAAGCTATTTGCACAAATATCAATAACAAATGCTAAAGATAATTGGACGAAAGTACAATATACTAAAATTCTGAAGTCACTTACAGGAGCCAATGATTTGCTCAATTTACTTGAAGAAGCTGATCCAAGCAAGGAAACCTCTGCCACTGGTGGAGGTAAACAAAGTCCCCAGTGTTGCTGTGAAGGATTTGTAACATCATAGAGCTTTTGAGTTCTGCTGCTAGAAAAATAGGACATAGAAAATAGAAAATCATAAAAGCTAAATGTGAAATATTTTTTAAAACAATTTAGCCTAATAAAGAAAACTTTCTAAATTAATTAAATGCTAGAACAAAAATATAGGGGATTAAAGCAGCAAACTCGTTCATATCACCCATTTACTTTTGGTAGACGACACATTGATTTTTAGTCAATAGTTATGTTAGGGAGCTGGAAAAGCTTAAGGGGCTTCTGGACCTCTATTGCAAGACTACAGGAATGATAATAAATATGAATAAGTCTTCAGAAATGTAAAGTGGATTGGCAGAGTAATTAAAAGACCGGACCAAAATCATATTTTCCATTAATTATTTCAGGAAGTCAAATATCTGGGTTTCATCTTGAAACCATATGATTGACATTTAAATTTTGGCTGTAACTGTCTTGTGGTTTGTATATTAACCTTCATTAATTTATTCTAGAGAGCATACAGGAGTATTGGATGTCTATAGCACAGCGACCAAAAGGAATCTTAACCAAATCAGAAAGAAGTGTTTCAGCATCCTTCACATGGGAGGGAGGGCTAAGAAATTCCACTAGTTATAAATGGAACAGGGTAGCCAATTCCAAGTAAGCTGGGAATGGGGTTTAAAACACATACAACACTTCAGCTCAAAATTTGCAACTAAAAGACTTTAGAGATTGCTTTATAATGATCGACACTGAGGTCAAGTTATGACATCCAAACACTTAAGAGATGCATCCATCGAATATTGGCTTAAAAAAAACACTCACAGGATGCTCCCATTACAAGGAAAGCCTTTGGTAAAGTTTTCCCCTTGGTGGGTAAATAAATGAGGGAACTGAGGAAAGTCAGAATTGGAAAGGACCCGTGGATCAGGATTGAAGGAAATTTCAAATTTCAGAGGCTCTGCTAGATAGTTTACATGCTTAGTGGTCTATACTGTCATAGAGAGGCAGATTCACGATTGGCAAGAAATTCCTAGTCTTGAGGATGGCTGACAGCAGACAGTCTTAAGTTTACAAGGTGAGCCAGAGGAATGAGACGATTACATTGACTTGCCCAATCGTCAAGGATCCGACAATTTAAAGTGTTCAAGGAGCAAGGGAACAAGGAAATGCGCTCCGTGGGTCAAAATAGGTTATGCTACCAAAGTGGATGAACTCATGCAAGAGAGAGAATCTTGGAGGACAGTTGTTTGGAAACTTTTCAGCCCTTTAGAAACAAAAACACTAATGTGGTTGGTACTGGTTAATAAAGTACTACCGGTGGGAAAATGAGAGATTGGTGCAGACAAGGGTGATGTATCATATGCAAATGCAATGCTGAGTCTGTGGCTCACTTGTTCGTCTTGTGCACCTTCTCTAGATCTGTATGACTTGACATGTCACAGGTTACAGGGGATAGATCAAGATGATATATATAGGCATAGCTTGGTAGATTGTCTAAGACTGGATTGGTGACAAAACTATAGCAACTTTTCAGGATCCCATGTTTTGCTTATATATGATATATGGATGTCAAGAAATTTGATGATTTTCCTGGAATAGGTCTTCACAGTTGCCCAGGTAGCACACAGGATTTTAGAGAGGTAATGGACTAAAAAATGATTCTAAAAGAAAAACCTTCCAGCTGTTCACTAATGCATTATATTGATAAAGAAAAGCCTAGGTCTTTTCAAGAGAGCATGAAAAGGAGTATCAGGTATTTGTGGAGTTGGTGCTTTGTTTTTTTCGACTCTTCTTTTCATTTGTTGCTACACTATGAGGCTAGCAAAGGGGCAAGCAGGGTAGAAGTCTACGTCAGACGGTGGAAAATAGCTAAGAATGGAGGAATTAAACAATTTCAAGGTTATGGAGATTCAAAGTTTATCATATATTGGGCTAATCATCTGTCCATCATCGAGAATCTAGGCCTGCATAAACCAAGTTTAAGAGGTCAAAAAATGTTTTGAAACCATAATAATAATCCTTTTTCGACACATTTACCAAGATTTCAACTCAATGGCAGACCAGCTTTCTAAATATACTTTGTTGTTACAGAAGGGTACCTAAACGAAACAAGAATTTAGAAAAGTCACTCTCCTATTTGATTCATAAAAGACTTGTACTAACAACTCTTTTTTTCATTTGTTGCTAAACTATGCGGCTAGTAAAGGGGAAAGTAGGGCAGAAGTCTACATTCAGACTGTGGAAAACAACTGAAAATGGAGGTATTAAACAATTTCAAAGTATATTGCAAGCCGCCCCTTTCTAGAAAATGCATAGAACTCTGCCCACCAAACTTATCTACTTGTAACTTTGTATAAGACCTTAGTCTCTGATGATATCATGATTGTTATAGTCTAAAACACAGCAGCAGTGATATACAGTTTTCAAGTTAAAAAACTTTCAGTATCTGGCTTTTCACTACAAAAACACCATTATCAATTTAACAGGAAATAAGATGTGATAAAATTGCATGTCCAAAGTGCCCTCCTCAGAGAGTTTGTCTGCAGTTGTTTACCTGTATTATATCATGTATAT